>JAVBJF010001480.1:0-13314 GCA_033439095.1 Pseudococcus viburni
ATCCTTTTTTTTGGAAAATTTTTTACCCTAAACTGCTATTATCACCCATTTCTCATCGTTAATCTATTTTTCAGGGGTCCTTAAAAAATAAATCTTTTCCCATATATGGTGAATAAAAAATCTAGAAAAAAAACGAAAAAGTTTTCTTACTGTCAAAATTTTTGGTGACGATTTTCCACACTTTTTTCAATTAAAAAAACGTACTCTCTCATTCCGAATCAGTAAAAAGTCACTGATAAACAGTCAGAATTGCAGCACAGAAAAAAAACAGCAAAATTCACTGATTTTCAGCGAATTTTCGCTGATTTTTCAAAGATTTTCACTGATTTTTCTGCTATTTATAAATTTTACTGATTTTCCAGTGACTCTTCTCACTGATTTTTTTTCACTGATTTCCACCTGTGCTGCAATTCTGACTGTTTCTCAGTGATTTTCGGTAATTTTCACTGATTTATAAATGAGAGAGTACTTACCTACTTTTCTTCATTTTGAAAAACAGATCCTGAAGGGATGGGGAGGGGAGGGTTATGGTGGAAAATTCCTATCGATGATTTTTGCAAGTTCAAAATTATATATTCATACCAACATTATTCCAGGAAATTTTTTCGCGAATTTTTTAAAGCCCAAAAGTGTCATTTTTAAAGAATTATTTTTTTTGTCACCTTGAAGTTTATACTTATTTTAATTCTTCCTGGCTTTGGAATTATATCTCAAATTATGAATGAAGAAAGAAGAAAATTCACGGAAAACTTAAAATTTAAAAAAATAAATATTGGAGTTTTAGGTTTTATCCTTTTATCGTTTGAACTCATCATATGAAAAATAAAGTACAGTCGAGGTGAAAATATACGTCAACGGTATATTTGGGTAACATCAGAGCAATATTTGAATTTCACCTTAATTTTTAAAAATTTCTGAAACATGGCTAGATTTCAAAGTCGAGTAGAGGGTCGGCAGGAGGAAGGGAGAAATTTTTTCCAGGTCGTTTCAAAATCTTGACACAAGTTTTGTGCCACCTCACAATCAAATTTTAAAAAAAAGGCAAAACGATCAACCATTAATGAAAATCTGAAAATTTTTCCAGATTTTTTAAAATTCGACCCTGATTTTAAAACTAATATTGAAAATTTTAAATGCTCGTAAAAATGAAAATCCTAAACGTAAAATGCAGAGATGGTGTGAATACTCTAACTTTGTGTATAAGTCGAGTCCTCTTATATTTCCTTATTCTTTACATTGTTCTCCTTCACCTTATCTCACCAGAATTACCTCCCTCGTCCCCAAAAACTTTTGAATGTCTAATTTAAGACGAATGTTTTCAAAAATTAAAAAAAAACTGCAACATTAAAAAAATACTACCCGAATGACATGAAGAAAATTGTTTGAAAATTGTTTAGATAGGTACGCTTTTGTCATAATTTTTCAAAATTAAGACATGTACAATGTTATTGAATTATAATCAAAATTTCAAAAAAATTATTTAATTTAAAACAGGTAATAGGTAATATTTTGTGGAGTTTCAATTACCTTGAATAACATTTTTAAAACGTCAAAAATTTTGTAAGTAAATCTAAATTACCATACTTCGGATGATTTTTTTGGAAATCGATAATTTTTTCTGGATATTTTTCAATTTTTTGGTACCTATGTCAATGTAATACAGTATTTCAAAAATTATGTTTTTTTTTTTTGCAAAAAATTTACCAATTTTTTTCAAAATGATTTGGGTGAAGGGAAATATAAATCTTTGTGTTTTGTCTCATCGGACAAATGATTTCAGGGGAGAATTTTCTCCTCTCCATCAGAATCTTGATGGGAGACGAGAATAATTATTTCATGTAATATTTAATCTACTTTTGTCATGTAGTGCAGCCTCATAAAATTTTCAAAAATTTGTCGTTAATCTTGACCTGGCTTGTTAAAAAGTTGGCTGACAAGGGAGAAAAAGGGTTGTAAGTATTTAAGTTCTAACTTAAAGTCATGAAACGAAAGTCAAGTATTCAAATGAAATAAGTTCTGGTTTTATGTTCACAAAATCACAATTTTCTTTTCGATTTTTTTTTAACCACAATTCGGACTCTTTCGAGACTTCCACTTAATATAAAAATAAAATTTGAATTCTTTGAGAAAAAAATGGAAAATTTTTCTTTAATTCAATTGAAAAAGTTTCAAAATAACCTATCTTATCTTATTAGAGCCTTTTAATTGGTACTTTAATTTTTCAAAAAGTTAAACATTATTATTTTTTCGTTTTTTGCTTTTAAGACACTTGAATCTAAGCAAAATTGATAAGTTCGAACTCAATAAATAAATAGATCATCTCTCATCAGTAGGAAAGGATGGACCAAAAAAGTTCTTCGATTTCATCAATTTTTTATACATATTGAAAAATTGTACCTCGATATTTTTTTCCAGTAAAGAAAATAATTTTCCATACTTTGAGCAAAATAGTCGGTAAAATAATGTGAAAGGGGGTCAATTTTATGTTGATTTACCCATTTTATTATATTTCTTCTCTTGAAATTCTGATTTTTATATAGCGTGATTTCTTTGCTAATAATTTTCGATCAAAGATTCGGGGCAATGACCTCCAATCAAAAACCTAGATATTTTTGATTTTTTTCAAAATCGCTCGAATTGTTTTTTTGCTGGATAAAAGGAAGAGAGGGGTTAGCGATCTAAAAATCACTAATTTTGTGAATTTTTTGGGTTTTAACTTCTGCACGAACCTTATATGATCGTTTCCCTAAAAATAAAGCTGTACAGGGTATCTAACAGTTCTGAAAAGCAACGCTTTTTACCAAAAGGTCAAGAAAATCATGAAAAGTCAAGCTTTGTGCCTCATTTAACTCAAAGGTTAGGTAAGCATTTTTTTTAAATTTAAAAAAATTTCCATTCACTCTTTGAAAAAGGTGAGGAATAATGTGTCTGATTTAGGTGGGTAATTCTACCAAAACTGTCGCATTTAAGTTACTTGTAAATTTCTCGAGTACTAAATGCGCTAGGGTGGTTTTTTTTGAATTGTTTTATTGAATATCATCTCCCCCACCTCTTCCAGTGAAAAAAATAATTTTTCCCCTCCCCCACCACCCCCTGCATAAATTTTAATGGTCAAAAGTTCCATCGTCGTGGCTGTTACCACTCATGGTTTTCAACTTTACTTACCCCTAGCACTGAAGATAATTGATATTTTTGAAAATTTTTTAAAACATGATATTGGTAGAGTGACGGGGTACACATTGATCTCTTCGAGGGTCACCAGAAGGGCACTGGGTGACCTCAAGACGAGACCAAAACTCTGTTACTAGGTTTTTGTTCCATCGTCGTGGCGAAATTTCATTAATTTTTTCTGGCTCTGTTACTTCGTATTTTATCTTTTTCAACTCCAATACTGATTCAGGGGTGTAATAGGAACGACCTTTATCGGTTGAATTTTAAATTTCTGACTACTTGGTCAATTTTGAAATAAAAATTTGTGAAAATTCTTGTGTTTACAATTTTTACATTCCATCGTCGTGGCTATCAATTTTTCGAATTGTGCTTATGGTGTTGAGCTACAAATGAGAAAAATATATTCCACAAGCAAGTATATCAACACAAATTCATCACAATACACTTTAAAATCAATTCGCAATTGAAAAAATGGGAAATATTCAAGATTTTTCTTACGTCGTGGCTACTTTTTTCATTTCCTTCGTCGTGGCGAAGATGATTTTTGTATCCACGATGAAGGAATTTTTATCCGCAACGTGAGAACTTTGAACATGTAAATAGTATAATTCATTCTGCATCCAGTGGGCTTGATCCCTTCAGTGAATTCGGTGCCACTACGATAGAACTAGAGACCACACAAAGGAAATTCTATGGTCATGGAACGCACGATTATAGATTTTCCATAGTCGTGGATACCAAAAATTTGAATCGCCCCACACCCTCCCCTGAGGGCTATGAAGTGAGCCAAATACAAAAAATGGTGTCTCGAACGTATACATTTTAGATCTCAATCAAAAAAATTGAAGATATTCAACTTTTATTTTTCGAATTTCATATACTGGAAATGCGACAGTTTTGGTAGAATTACCCAGGTATAAATTTGTTGTTTTTTTTTGTAAAAATTGAAATTTTGAAGCTCATTGTGATTTTTTTAGAATTATCATTGTTTGATGTTTTTCGTAAAAAAGATTGAATATTTTTTTGGGTGGGGGGGGGGGGGGTAGCCCATAAAAAGTCATACGAAAAGGTCTAACAAAGTCAAGCTTTTTGCTTACAAATGGGAGGTATCCCAACTCAAAGTAAAATTTTGAGCCCAAACAGAAAAAAATCGAAAGTACATTATTACAGGACTTCGTACCCAAAATTTCAAGTGCTGAAGTTCATTTCTCGATTTTTGGCGAATTTTTGAAATTTCAAAATTACCTCATCGTCCAAAAAATGTGAAAATTTCATCTAATCAACAAAAAAAACTGAAATTTGGTATATACCCTATTTTCGGCCTCCTGAATCGATTGGAAGCGGTTTCAAGACGTTTCGGAGCCACCAGAAAATTTTGGAATTTTCCAGCGCTGGAGAAAAGCCCATAAAAATGGCCTATATGCACTTCAGCACCTATAATCTCGGATTATTCATTTTCTGGAAAAAAATTTCTGACCCAAAAATGCGAATTTGAAGTCAAAGTTACGAATTTTGGAAAATTGTGTTTTAATCGATCAAATAGGTCACCAATATGGATAATCCGCGATTATAGGTGCTGAAGTGCATATAAGCCATTTTTATGGGCTTTTCTCCAGCGCTGGAAAATTCCAAAATTTTCTAGTGGCTCCGAAACGTTTCGAAACCGCTTCCAATCGATTCGGAAGGTCGAAAATAGTGTATCTATCAAGTTTCAACTTTTTACCTCAATGTATGCGTATTAGGCGAATTTTTCAATTTTTTGCAGAAAAATTTCTTGCCTAAAAATGCAAATTTGAACTCAAAGTTACGAATTTTGGAAAATTATGTTTTAATCGATCAAATAGGTCACAAATATGGGTAATCCGCGATTATAGGTGCTGAATTGCATATAAGCCATTTTTATGGGCTTTTCTTCAGCGCTGGAAAATTCCAAAACTTTTTTGGTGGCTCCTAAACGTCTCGAAACCGCGTCCAATCAATTCGGGAGGTTGAAAATAGGGTGTATATCAAATTTCAGCTTTTTTCGTTGATTAGATCAAATTTTAATATTTTTTTGGACGATGAGGTAATTTTGAAATTTTAAATATTTGCCAAAAATCTAGAAATGAACTTCAGCACCTGAAATTTTGGATACGAGGTCCTGTTGTGATGTACTTTTGATTTTTTTTTGTTTGGGCTCAAAATTTTACTTTAAGTCCTTGTTAGCAAATTTTGCTAGATAGGTACCCCGCTGCATTGAAATTTTTGAAATCCTAATATGGGAACTAGAAACAGGATGAATTGATTATCAATTTGCTGAAGGATCAGTAGATGAAGAATTTCTCTTATCAGCTATAAACACACCACGAGATTCAGCATAAAAAGCCCACCTTTGGGACCTTCTAGCTTAGACCCTAGACATCGTGAGGGCTAAGGATTTCATGTGAAAAGATAATTTTTTTTTGAGATACGTACGAGTTGATTTTCTTTTTTTTGAAGTAGGTACATCCCTGCGTTATTACCCCCCCTCCACGGTCCCAAAGTGTTTGATTTTTAGGTTTTCTTACTTCACAAAATACGATATCAAATCTAAGAAATTTTCAACTTTTTAAATAATAAGCGATGTTTTAAAAAAGTCAAGAAAAAAGTGAGACGTTCAATTTCTAAGTTTTGATAGGCAGACCTCTCAGAAACATGAAAAAATGATTTTTGAGGGCACTCGAGTAAAAGAATTGGGTGTAAGTAAGTCATTACTTATTTTAAAAATTGATTTTTTTTTTTAAAAAACTAATTTGCTCTCCACGAATCAAATACCTGTTTGAAAAATCCTCCTCTAATTGGAAAACATTATATACCTACTTGGAACTTTTTTAGAAAAATTGAAAGTTTTTTCCTCAATTATTACCTACTTATTCGATTTCTTTTTGGAATCTGAAAAAATTTAATTTCAGAAAATGAAAAAAAATTGAATATAATGAATTGCCAACAAGTTTTTTAAATGAAAGAAGTTTTAAAAAATTGATTTTTTAAAACATTTGATTTGCAATTTTTCAACTACTAAAAACTGACAAAATTCTATACAGCATGAAATTTTTAAAAAATCCAAAAGGTTCTGAATCAATTCTTACATAACCCTGAAAAAAAAGTAAAATCAATTCACACATTTCTGATTTCAGGGAATCAACTCACCAACTTCTAAAATTTTTCTAAACGAGTTTCAATTCAACTCAGACTAAGAAATTTTCACCAAGAAGAATATGTTGCAAAAAATTGTTTAAAAAAAAATTAAAATATAAAATTAGGCATTTAAAAAATTAAAGAAAATGTTGTTTGATCTGCCAAAAAAATGATTTGCTAAATTATCAGGGTACCTAGGTACCTACATTGGCTACATTATCTTCAGTCTTAGGTAGGTAAATACATTATCAACTCAATTCATCAATTGCATCGATGCAATGTTAAATTTTCGTACACTCGGTAGAATACTTTGTATACGTCAATGAGTTAATTGCAATGAAAATTTAAACTCAAAATACGCTTAGAAATAATTGAAACTGATTAACCAAAGTTTGTTTTAGAATGAAAGTAATTCAAACTACAATTAGCCAGTTTTCATGTCTCCGAGAACATATTACAATTTTGCATACGAAAGAGTACCTAATTAAACTGATGCTCGATGCAAGAACCAGACACATTGTAAAAATTGATAAAGTAATAATCATCATTGATAGACAACTGATAAGCATTACATCTGATCGAATGCACATTGCATCGTTTCATTTGCACTAAAGAATTCGATATTATTCTCAGAAACAGGAATATTAATAGGCAGCGTTGCAACGTCATTTTTCGACGATCTTGACCGAAGTTCTCCAATACTCACCTGCTATTTTACGAATCACTACGGAAAGGTCCAAAGTATTTTTTTCTTGTCTAAAGTCATTTTAAAATCAGATCGAAAGGTACGTGGAGTGTTGGCAGGTTATAACTGAATAGTGTGTAGATATTGCTAGAGGATATGGCGCCCCTTGTCTTTTAACAAGATAATCTGGCGATTTAAAGTCTGTCCATGTCTGCATACCGGCTTTGTTTTGTTTGTACCGGAAGGACGATTTCCAGGTAGTTAAAAAAAGGTATTTCAATACCTTTCAAATAGTAAATCCATACCTACGACTAATGCAACTTACAGAACCGATTTTGTATTCTTTTATCGTTTAGTAGCGTTTTTTTTTTCTCCTAAGGTTATATTTTTTTGATGAGCGAATTTCGGCTCGAATGGCGCCTAAATTCATTTTTGTTTTGACAAATTTTCCAATCTGGAACTGGAGAGTCGTCTGTGATGGATTTTTTTTCTCCTTTATTAATTTATAACGAATGATAACCGTACGAAGAATTGAACTTGACTGTGGCATACCTTACAGGACGATTTACTCGGTGTCCCTGTACTTGGAGAATCAAAGCAACGATCGTCGACTCGTGGTATATTGCAAGATGAAACAAAAAAAAATCCTCCACATTCCTCGAATGCGGCTAATTCGCTTATAAATGTATTATCTAAAGCCATCGAACCGATTCGAAGAATGTAGGCGATATGGAACACTTGTTTTTCGTATTGTTTAGTAAAACATTCCATCGAAATAAGCAGATGATTAGTGAAAATCCGTTCCATCTGATACCAATTATTAAATACGAGGAAATGAGATACACGAACGAAATTCGAGGTCAAAGGCAAAGGCGTATCGGCGTCACAGAATTAGCATAGTTTCAAGTAAGCACATCAACGTCCGCGGCAATTGTAATCGCAGATCAACTAGCCTTAGGATTAATCGAGTGTGAAATTCGAGCATAGTTTATCTAGCTGCGTCTCGTTATTGTTATAAAACGCAAACTATTTCAACTATTTGATCCGAATTAAGTCGCGGTGTAGGTGATTCACGGTGTCATCTGTGAAATTATCCAGGTGGCGTAATACGACCTTCGTGGCAGATCGATGAAATGTGAAAGAATGTGCATAACGGATATTTCACTGTGTGGTAATTCTTCTCCGAGGTACAACGAAGATACAGCAATGTGGTAGGTTGCAGGTGTATTAGATTTATGTTTGGGGCATTCAGTGTCAATTCGATCAATTTTTGACCTTTGGGGTTTCGATTTTGCACGAAAATTATTTAAGAGGTTCTCCTACTTACTTATTCCAAAAGGTCAGAGAACCATCGTTGCTTATTGCTTTGGTTCCAGCCATCCTGGAGGCTCTGGAGAAAGCATTTGAGTCTTTTTGCCACCTAGATTTTCGTAAAGATACTCAACTTCGATATTTGTTCCTCAGATCGATGATACTTGGTCAATTTGGCTTACGTAGTTGGAAATAGGATTGAAAAAAGACTCAGAATCATTATAAAAAATTTCAAAGTTCGAAGTTGAGCTTTTCGGCAAAAAAAGTCAATTTTCAGTAATCACCAAAATTTGGGGATATGATTTAAAAATCTTCAAAAAATTTCGTTATTAGGTACATTTTTACGATCGTTTTTGACCTTGGGATTTTTCGAAGTGGGATCTTGATTTGGGGAGGGGGGGGGGGGGGTTGACGCCTTAAAATTTTGGGCAAAATTTAAAGTTTTTTAAGGAACTGAGTTCTAATATCAATTTCGTTTTTGGATTTGACATTCCTCCCCTCATTCTACTCACGAGGGCCCAAATTTGGCCCAAAGAAATGAAAAAATTAAGAAACTCGAGTGGCATATCGTTTGTTAAGGTTTCGATAGTGCCAAGCTCAAAAATCGAGTTATTTTTTGGTTTCGACCCTCTACCACCCTCTCACCACCTTTCTACCACATTTGAATTACTTGGTCATAAAAATATCATGTGGGATGTCGTTTATTAATTATTATGTTTTTTGGCTCGTTCAGTTCGAATATGAACTTAATTTTTTGAAACGACCTAATCCAAACCTTCCTTCCTCAGAATTACTTTGCATTTTATTTTTGCAGTTTTCAGTCATATTCGAACTCAGCAAGCTAAAGAACATAATAAACGATATGCCATATTATATTTTCATGAATCAAGAATTCTAAACTGAATTTGCGTGATTTTTAATTTTTCCATGCCTTCCTTCTCGAAGCTAAATTTTGGTATCCCCCTCCCCCACATTTCATCCAAACTTAATTTCGAACGAGCGCTTCGGTACACAACTTCAGGTGGTGACTTCAGGTCCTGTCGTGATGAGTCGGAATGTGTCGAGATATGCATTAAAGAGTGAAATGAGTATTTAAGACTGCGGCTAGGCTCGAGATCGGTAATATTTGACTGAAATTTATTTGTTTATTTATTTTTATGATACTTCTGGGGGAAAAAATTGTACTGAATTCGTATAAATTGTCTCTTTTGTCAAAAATACCAGCCTGTTTTTTTTTTTTTCATTAGGTAAGTATGAAGTTTCATTTTTGATTATCATTAGAGAAATGTCAACTTCTCACATTTTAATCTCAAAATTTCAAATTACTCGTATTTTCAATTTTTGTGATCATATCAACCTAAAAAATTACTTATTTTGATACTAACACCAATATTCAGTCCTTACGCTTTCATCGAAAAAAAATTGGATTTTATTAAATTGAATTGTGATCTTGAAATGTCATTCCTTAACCTTTTTGACAATTATCAAACTATCATAATTTTCCATTTTGAAATCAATACACTTATTTTCAACTTAAAAATGGTCAATTTTGGTAATGAAACATCAACTTTTGATTTTTTTATGAACTTCACGCACGTTGAAAAATGTAAACTTATGACTTTTCAGTCATAGAAGTCAAAATTTTGCTTTTTGATAAGAAAACGTCGACTTTTGACTTTTTGATCAAAAAATGTCAGGTTGTTCAATTATTATTGGGAAACGATAATTTTTAACTTTTTGGATGTAATTAGTCAAAATTTCCACTTTCGACTTTGTGATAAAAAAATATCAGTTTCTCAAATTCTGATTATAAAATTACAATTTTTGACTTTTTGGTCATGGAAAAACATACGAATATGAGAATATGACCGAAAACGAACATGAATGCACCCGAAGTCACAACCTGAAGTTGTGTACCGAAGCGCTCGTAATTTCGATTATTCTAAATTTCTCCAGTGTTCCTTCCAATTTCTAAGCCCCCCCCCATTTCCTTAGCAGATTAAATTTTGGCATATGTGAGTTTAGGAGAATGGATGGGGGGGGGGGCTAAGCCCCAGGTCACTCAAGATGTTAATAAGCCACAAAAAAAAGGGGTTTATTAAAAACAAAGCAGCAAAATAAAAGTACAAACAGAATGAAAGTGAAACAAGAACGATTGGGCCCAAACACACCTATTAAATTTTATATCCTGATTTTTTTTATTCCCATTAGGTGGAGTTATTTTATTTACATTTTTTTTTATAGTTCCTTGACAATGACCACCAAATATGTAAGTATCACTTTTTTCGAAAATTTTTTTTCAAACACTAATGAAAACAATGTTCAATATGGGTATAAACACGATGGGGGGGGGGGACTAATTTCAGTTTTGGAAAGGTTAAGCCCTATGAATTTTGGTGATTATTAATTTTCCAACTTCTCTATCTGGGTTGAATTTTAAGAATTTCAAACTCCTGCACCTTTTTGAAATTGGGGTGATTACGATAATCTCCCATACCTACTTTTTTGACGTTTATTTTTGATAATTTCTTCCTACATTTTTCCAAACTTAATTTTGATTATTCCATTTTCTCTCGTTTTCCTCTTCAGATTGAATTTTGGTATTTTCATTTTTTCCCCATATTTCAAAGGTGAGTTTTAGAGATTTCAAACTTCTTCTGTACTCCCTCCCCCTCCCCCAGCTAAATTTTGGTAAATATTTTGGGTATTCTTAATTTCTCCCATATCCCCTCGTGATTGCATCCTGTTTTCAAATTATTCCCACAGGTACCCCTTCAGATTCACTTTTATTTCAAGTTTTTCTTGAATCCTTTCAAATTGAATTTGTATAATTTTAGATTTTTCTTGTATCCTATCTCTAGCTGAATTTTGGCTAGTTCTTCCCACTATTCATGCTAATTTTAGGAGGTAATTTCAAAGTTTTCCTGTATCTTCTCACTGGAGAGGGATGAAGGTTGAGGGATGGTAGAGGGTTGGAACCAAGAAAACTTAATTTTTCAAACATAACAAAGATATATCACTCCAGGTTATTCATTTTTTCATTTTTTTTTTTGGTCAAGTTCAGGCCCTCGTGGAAGTAATTGGGATGGAGGGAGGTAGGGCGGGAGGGAGGGGGAAACCAAAAACTTTTCAAATTATAAACTTGACAATTAAGTTATAGCAAACAATATGCCACATGAGCGCACTCGGGGGGGGGGCTCGGCTCAGAGGGCTCGAGCCCCCTCCTTAAGCTCGGACAGCAAATTTTTTCAAAACACAAAAATGTGAAAAAGTGAATTTTTTCGCTCTTGAAACATGATTTTTCAAAAAATGTTCACCTCGCTTCGCTGGGCCAGTATTTTAGTCCTTTCATTTCAAAAATTGATGATTTTTCACTGATCATTCGGTCAAAAATCACGGATTTCTCAACATAAAAAACCAATAATTTTGACTGAAAAATCAGTGAAAAATAACTGAAATCCCGCAATTTTTCAATTTTACCTGGTTCAAATCCGTTTATGAATTAAGTAGGTATCAAACTAGATACTGAAAATACCCTGACTACGCCAGTGCCACTGAAATAACAAGTTACTGAATTTTTTCATTGAAATTTCAGCCCCCCTCCCAAATTTTTTCCGAATTCTGAGCCCCTCTCTTAAATGATTTCTGAGTGCGCTGATGATATGCCCAAAATTTTTAATTTTTTTTAAAATTTTGACTAAAATTTTAGGATACTGTTCCTCCTACAGGGTCAAAGTTTCATCGCGAAAATTTCCACGATCGAATATTATTATAAAAACGGTTTCACAGGATTTTCGTAGATTTTTAAATTGCATCTTTGAGCTTTGGTGTACCCCTAAAAATTGAGATTTTTACGAAACAGCTCGATTTTAAACTTTGAAAAATTCTTACAACTGAATTCTAGGCTTCTTTCCCATTCTTTTTCCAACTGCGTAAGCTAAATTTCACCAAGTGGCACCACTTTTGAGTTACACAGGGCATCGAAAAATGACATTTCTGTAAAAAAAATCATGACCCCCCCCCTCATCAGTGAGGCTTGAACCAAACAAACAATGGTTTTCCAACTTTTGAGATTGGAAGAGTTTCGAAAAAAAATTGAGCAAAATTTGAAAATCCAAGGTCACAAGTAGTTTAGATTTAAATTGACGAGGAATGACCCCTCTGAATTAGATTATTCGTATACCTAAACTATTATCGTCTCATAGGTGACGGTGATGGTTTTCAAAGAGATTCTAATCGATATTACCTATGATCCAATTAATTGATGAAATTAGGACATCTTCCAGTCTCTCAAATCAACCCAAGTGGGTACTCAATTTGCAACGAACTCTATCACCAAGACGATACCCCGACGTAACTTCATTCGAGTTTTTCTTCGGAAGTTACGAGAAGCTTTATTAATTCCAGCAAACTCGATAGATACTTAGATCCCACCAAACCATACTAAGTTTTGCGATCGCTGTCATTCGTCGTTAACGTGAAATACACCGGGTAAAATAGTTCCATACGTATTTAGAATAATGCATAAGTGTATCGTAAACTTACGATAAAATCTACGACAAACTTTTAATTTTTCAGAGACACCGAGCACGAATGATGAATAACCGCAGATCGCCCAGCACATTGTTACTAAAACAGTTCGATATTTATGTCCCAAGTTTCGGGCTATAGATGCATAAAAGTTTAATAATTTAGCGCTCCGGAGTACCTAGCCACTTTATCGTAAATCCAAGTACATTGTACTTAAACTCAACTCGATTCTTCTTACAGATGGAAAAATTACATCACAGTCGACATGCAAATCAAAATACTTACGCCGCATACCTAGATATGCCTTCGACCGGCCTTGGCATTGAGGAAATATTCCTCCAAAGATGCGCTTGCCAAGTGAAAACAATTCGAAAAATTCTACCTTTATTAGGCGTGCAGCTGATTACGTAAACTCTCATTTACTTCCGATGCGTATGGCTCTGGAATGTCTTTTATAATAT
>JAVBJF010001481.1:0-13300 GCA_033439095.1 Pseudococcus viburni
TTTAATGATACAACTTTTTTTTATGCTGAAAACAACATATTAAAGAACTGTGATGGCGTTATATTTTTTAAACTCGTTTTAAAAAAATGTCACAAGTTTATGAGAAAACATAATTTTTTACTCCAAGAGCTGAAAATTTCCCAAACTAATTAAATTACATCGTTTTTACCAAATTTTCATCGTACATTAAAGATTAGTCCACAAAACCATTTTTATCCAGTCGGTAACGACAGAATTCGAATTTTAAACATATTTTAAGAACATGAAAATTGGTTAACGAATCAAGTTACTAGTTTTGAATGTTATTTCTGGTTTTTAATAATATCTGCCCATACTTATACACTTTTTTTATGTAGGACTGCTATTGAAGGGAGAAGTAACAAAAAGCCTACCTTTTGGATACATGGCATTCAAAATCAACTTGATAAAAATAGTTTTGTTGACTAATTTTTAATATACGACGAAAATGTAGTAAAAACAATGTAATTTAACCAGTTTAGGGAATTTTCAGCACTTAAGGTAAAAAATTATGTTTTCTCATAAACTTTGACATTTTGTTAAACGAGTTTAAAAAATAACGCCATCACAGTTCTTTAATATGTTGTTCAGCATAAAAAGTTGTACCATATATATTTTTTTGGGAATTTTTGAAGGTGTCCATACAAAAATACTACTATTCAACTTTTCTAGCAAAGGCTCTACACATTAGAAAACGTTTCAACTTTCTACCCATCATAGTTTTCGAGTTATCCACGCTCGAAATTTACCATATCCAATTTTACCTCAAAACTTTGAATGCCCATGGCTGCCCTCCAGAAAGACTTCGGGAGTTCGGTTTGCGCCATTCGTCATCTCTCATCGAGCTCTACCCATGTGAAAAAAAATCAGAAAAATCGCCGACCCCATTTTCCACTTTGTGAACGAACTGACGTGGAATGACTCAGAATCAATTTTATGTAAAATTTTACGCTCTGTAAAATTGGAGCTATTTTTTCAAAAAAAGTGATAAGGAACGAGAAAAATTCAAAAAACTGGTTTTGGGGGCAGAAATGTGGACCAACGGGGAAATGCCACTAGCAAATTTTGGTGGATTTTTGTATTTTCATCAGGACATCTTCCAGAGCACTTTGGCTCAAAAAAATTTTTCCCCCACTTTATTCCAAGTGAAATTCTAATTTGACTGGACTATGAGTGTGGTATAAAAATTCGTAGTTTTTTTAGCCGGGAGGCCGTTTTCAACTTTCCTTCAACAAAAACCCCAAAATGGGCCCATAGAGGAGGTGGTCTGGAGGAGTCAAATTTAAAATTTTCCATAATTATCGAGTGTGGTATCAAAATCAATGTTTTTTTACCCGGAGAGTCCGTTTTTGACGTCCCTTCATCAAAAAACCCTAAAATGGGCCCATAGGGAAGGTGGCGACGAGGGTTCAAATTAAAATTTTTTCATAGTAATCAAGTGAGGTGTCGAAATATATGTTTTTCGACCCCCAGAATCCATTTCTTAGGTCATTTTGACGCCTATCTCAAACCACGATCTCTTGGGATAGGATATTCCCCGCTAATTATAAATAAAAAGATAATTGAAACTGACCATTCCAAAAATTCTACCAAACAAGAATCTACATCAAAATTTAATCTGGGCTTCGTCGATCCATTATGAATACGAGGTGATAATTTTTATTTTTATTGGTAGTTTTCGTTTTTGATTAGCAATAGCGTTACGTTTCTTTTTCATTGAGTAACTATTGTTGTTGGTATGTACCTAGTCTGCTATTAATACACCTTAAAAGTTTACTTAAACAGTTACCATAACAAATCAATCTATTATACAAACTATAATTTCAGCTAACCAATATCGATGAAACAATATGCAAAAACGCATATAAAGATGAACTCCAGTCAATACATGACAATATTTTACAAATAATAGAACAAATAATAACAAAACGGCTTGATCTTCTCACGGAATCAGCGCTCGAATTCATTTACAATAATTGTCTACACGTAAACAACAAATTTCACGATAAGAGAGAAAATTATTATGTCTATTTTAAACAAGATCGTAACATCAATACGTTCCCTTGGATGCACGATTATGAAGAACTAATGTTGAACGGACTGAATGACTTGCGTAGCCTAGAAATTCGTAAATATGGTCACGGAGGAGATGTCTTCATGATATATGCGCGAAATGTTAGAATACGCTGGAATATTACCTCCATGTCTGTAAAGTCTGAGCAATTCGACACAACTGTAGATACAGTCTACTGGTCAGGAGTTATAAATGATGACCACAGTATATTCACCTGGAGAATAGTTCTCAAGAATCTCTCTGAACAACAAAAGAATGAAGGCATTGATGCAACTCAAGTTTATATTGCAGACGGAATTGAACAAACGTCTCAAAGTACGTACTAGTTACCTAAAATACGTATACATAATGGAGAAATGTCTCTTTTACAGGGTGTCTACCGATTTTTCAAAATCAAATTTCGCGACATTTTTGCAACTTTTTTCCAAGGTATCTAGTATTTACCTCTCAACTTGACCCCTCCCCCCTTCTCCGCCGGAAAAAAATCGACGAGATCAAATTTATTGCAGAAAAAATTTCATACACGGAAAGAAATACGCCTTTAATTTTTAAAAAAGACAATTTTTCACAAAAATTTTCTAAAAGTGATTTATTCTATGTTAAAGAAGAGAAATAATATATCTTGAATTTTGACCAAATTTGGTGAGGTGGTTTACTTAGAGTTGGGAAACCTCCCAAAAACATTTCTGCCCCCTAAGGCCAGGGAGAGGGGAGCAGGAGGTGCTGAAAGTGCACCTCCTTTTGAAAACCCCGTTTTTTTTGAGTTTTTTAGTCCACCAAAATTGTGTGAGAAGCCTTTGTAGCACTTGAAAGATGCGATTTGAGTTTCTACATCTCCCTAAACCCTAAACCACCACCATTCTTCTCTGATCAAAACTCAGACCGCTACCAGAGGGTTGAAAAGTTGCTGATTGCAATATTTCAATAATATGGAATTTTCACTAAGCTGGAATGATTTTTTTTTCATCGAGTAATTGAACAAAACATTTTTTTCAACCACTGAAAGTGAATTTTGAAAAAAAAATTGAAAATTTTATACACCAGTGCAGCCAACAGCAAATCATAAAATTCCAAAATAAGTATACGGAATTTATATCGACTTTGAATTGATTATTTTTTCGCCTGAAAATATTATGTATTTTTTTTCAATCACTAGAATTAGTATATTTTGGAAATTTCTTCGGAAAATTTTGTATGTCAGTGGAGGCAATTACAAATTGCGACATGCTACATTACGAAATTTTTGCGAGAGAATATACTTACCTGTTCCGCGTCTTTTCCACTTCAAAATATTCAATTGTCTGAAATAGAAGGGAAGAAGGTTTATAATTTAAGAATGGGTTTTAAAAATTTATGACCCCGAGCGAAGCGAGGGCGAAGCGAGGGCGAACATTTTTAGAAAAAATGTCCAAAAAGGTGAAATTTCTTTACTTTTTTTGTTTTGTACAAAGCGAAAAAATTTAAATAAATTCGGAAAAAAATTCGCGACTTTTGATGAATTTTGGGTCAATTTCGAAACATTTTCGCGACTTTCGCGACCGGTAGACACCCTGTTTTAAGATAATCGGTTGAGATTGAATGTCATAATGAAAAAAGTATGAAAACCCTATTTATTTGACGAGATTAGTACAGATATTTTAGCAAAATAAAGGCTCCAACCCCCAAAAAAATTAGTAGAAAGGGGAAGTTTCGTATATAAGTCCAGCAGAGATTTATTTAAAAAGGCTCATTTCCCAAAATTAGCGAGTTTTTTTTTCCCTTTTTTGGGGGGGGGAGTAGGTTAAATTTTGGGGTTTTTTTCGGCTTAAAATTTAAAAATTATCACCTCAAAAAAAAGTTCAAACAAAAATTGTAGAGCATTAAAAATGAATAATTTCGTAATTTACAATTTTTTTCTAGGATGTCTTGGGGAGGAGCTGGGTCCTTCAGAAAAAAAATACATGTTGAAAATTTCTAATTAACACAAATAATTACCAAAAATCGGGTTTTATGCTATACAATTTTTGTTGGGACTTTTTTTCTTAGGTGAGTAATTTCGAAAATAATAGTCGAAAAACCAAAATTTGAACCCCTCGTCTCCCAAAAAAGTGACAAAATATCCGCTGATTTTAGGGAAGTTCGGACATATTGAAATACATACCCTACTGAACTTATAATACGATACTTCCCCTTTCTGCTAATTTTTTTGGGGTGAAAACCTAAAATGGCATATGCTAAATTCAGGCACTTGAGGAGCGTACCCTAGGGATGTAGCGGGGGAAAAGGAAAAGGAGAATACTGCTAAAATTTAGGAATGGGAGAAAGGAGGCTGGCAAAAGAGGAAAAGGGGGAAAGAAAAAGAGGGAAGGTGTGAAAAAGGAAGGTAAGAAGAGAAGGATGTTCAAGGACCTTAAATGTCAATTGACCGAAAAAATTCTCGTGATCGAGATGTTTTCTCGAGGTAAGTCAGGGTCATATCCTAATAAATTAAATTTATTGTTTTTCGCAGGTCTGCCACGTGACTATTTTGAAATCAATATCGCAAAAACAGTTATTAAAATATTGCAACCGTTCGATAAAAAATTATTTGGAACATTATTCCTCAATCATGAAAAAACATGCACTACTTTTCTTTCGGAGAAGATACATTTTTCTACAATTACTTTGAAAGAGTTTAGTCGTTTGAAAACCATATCGTGCTCATTATCGGAATATTCTACGGTATGTGAAATTGGACAATGGGTATGTTAATGCACCACTCATAAACTATTAGTATAGGTACTCCAAAATTCACTGATAGCGAAGCTTTACGGAGCTAGTTCTGTAAAATTGTCAACTTTCAATACCTCCTTCAAATCTTACCTAATAAAAGAAAATCCAAGTGTTTCAGCGTGTTGTTTTAAAAAAGCCATAATCCACATGGTAAGAAAAATTACTTTTTTCTAGCAACTGAATAAACAACTTGAATTGTACGGGAAAAATGCATTGATTGGGAATACTACCATGAAAATTTTTAGGCTCGATTTTATGGTGTTTTGAGTAAACAGTGAAATTTGGTAATAATCAAAAACTCTTTAAATTTACGATCCGAAATTTTTTAGTCCCCTCGTAAAGAGCAAGAAGTGGTATTATAGATCAATGGTTTAGGGAGATTTAGCACTGTAGAAAATCAAATCGCATCTCTTTTGGAGATGATCGAAATTCTCAGCAGATGACACTATCCAGAAGTGGTAAAAAACAGTGTTCTTTCGATAATCACACCACTTAAAGGTCCTCTAGCTTCGTCTCTCTTTGGAATAGAAAACCGTTCTAAAAATTCGAAATTCGGACTTGGTACTCACATACTTCAAGTTTCAAAATTCACTTCACTGATTTTTCATTAGAAAAAAAGTGAATTTCTAGACTTCCAGCAAAACGGTCGCGAAAAGGGTGTTTATCAAAGTATTTTGACCTGCTGAACACGAATATGGAATCGGTTTTTTCATTTGGTCATTTCTTCCCCGAAAATTCACCATTTTCAAGTTTGAAGCGGATATGTCATTGGCACAAAAATTGTGTTGAAAAAATGTTGAAAAGAAGTTTAAAACTTTGAAATTTTGGTTTAAAAAAATGTTGAGAAAAAAATCTGAGTTGAAAAAATTTTAAGATGAGAAATTGAGTTTGAAAAAGTTTCAGAATTCAGATGCAATTTTCGGTTTAAAAATATTTTAGGGGAAGAATTTGGTTTGAAAACATTTCGAGAAGAAAATTTAGCAGCTTGAAAAAATTCAGAGGAAAAACTTGAATTTCTTTTTTTTTCATATTTTAATTCAAATAAAATCAATTTTCTGATCATAAAAAAAAGGTGAAAAATCGATCTCGTTTCGAACTTCCCGCAACACCTCTCCCCCACAAGAAAAATTATAAAAAATGGATTTAAGCTTTAAGCTGTAAACCAATGATTTTTGGCCATTCAGTTTTAAGTTTAAGATTAGGCTTTAAAAAATTTGGCTTTGAGCTTTAAGCGTAAGTTCAAGTTTTATTTAAAAAAATTCATTTCAAGTTTTAAGCTTAAGTTCAAGTTTTATTGATTGGCTTACTAACCTTGGAAAAAACCAATTCCATATTCTTGTTCAACACGTTAAAATACTTCGACATCGATAAACACCTTTTTCGCGACCGTTTTACTAGAAGTCTAGAAATTCACTTTTTCTAACATAAAAAATTGGTGAAAAAAGTGAATTTAGAAACTTCTAGCAAATATATCGTAAAAATGGTGTTTATTGGGGTATTTTGACCTGCTGAACATGAATATGGAATAAGTTTTTTCATTTAGTCATTTCGTTCTGTATAAAACGCACGAATTTTGAAAAATCTGCTAAAATAACAAAATTTCTGTACAGTTTTTCGCAATTTTCGGCCCCTAGTTCAAAGCAATGGCCAAAACCGTAACAATACAAATCTAAACATCAAATTTATTGGTTGGCACTACTTTTTTGACTTCCACACTGAAAAAAATGATGAATAAAAAATAAATAAAAAATGTTGAAAAAAAGATGAATTTTATCCAAAAAAAAAATAATAACAGGACACCATTCCCAAAATTGATAAAATTTATTCTAAAAAAATAATAATATTTATCGCAAAACTTGGTAAAATTTATTTCGATGCAATAAATTTTACCAAGTTTCGCGATTAATATAATTTTTTCAGAATAAATTTTGCCAATTTTGCAAATCGTGTCCCGTTATTATTTTTTTGGATAAAATTTATTAATTTGTTTTTTCAGTGCAAAAAAATCTATATTAAGGGTCACCCAGACAAATCTAAATGTATGAAAATCCTATTAAAAGGGTATATAGCCGGGTTTTAGGTGAATTTGGCCCCGCTCCGATTTTTGATCTAACCCCATTCTAACCCCCTCAGATGATGTTCCTTGATGTAAAAAAAATTTAGAATAATTTTTGACCCCTCCCCCCTCCCTTTTGGAGTTATGGCCATTTTATTTCATTATTTTCAAGAATTTTTAATTTCAGTGGAAGTGCAGAAAATTTTCTGTTGTTTGGCACAAAGTTACATCTCGTAGAGGTGTATTTACGATAATTTTTTCAACAATTTTGGTGCAATCCTTCATGTTTTTCCGGCTATCTGAAGTTTTTAATCGTAAAATAAAACACCATTATAAGCGAAGAGCGACCACTTTTTGAAAATATCCCAAAAACGTGTTTTTTAACATAGATTCACGTCGCGTATTCACTTTTGGCGATTTCGATGCACCAAGGGTCGAAAATCTCAAAAAAAACGTACAATAATGTTGGTTTTTTTAAGCAAATTTTAAAAATTTTGAGCGTTTTGTATGGAAAGAAATGACTAAACGAAGAAACTAACGTCGCATTCGTTTTTAGCGAGTCAAAATACCCGGATAAACACCCTTTTCGCGATTGTTTTACTTAAAAACCCGAAATTCGCTATTTTTGTCATAAAAAATCAGTGAAAAAGGTGAATTTTGAGACCGTAAGCAAAACGATCGCGAAAAATATGTTTATCGGGGTATTCTGACCCGCTAAACACGAATTCGACGTTAGTTTCTTCGTTTAGTTATTTCTTTCCATACAAAACGCTCAAAATTTTAAAAATTTTCTAAAAAAAAACAACATTATTGTACGGTTTTTTGGGATTTTCGACCCTTGGTGCATCGAAATCGTCAAAAGTGAATACGTGACGTGAATCTGCGTTAAAAAACACGTTTTCGGGATATTTTCAAAAAGTGGTCGCTCTTCGCTTATAATGGTGTTTTTAACGATTATAAACCTCAAATAGCCGAAAAAACATGAAGGAGTGCACTAAAATTGTTGAAAAAATTATCGTAAATACACCTCTACGAGATATAACTTGGTGCTAAAGAACAGAAAATTTTCTGCACTTCCACTGAAATTAAAAATTCTTGAAATAATGCAATAAAAAAGCCATAACTCCAAAAGGAAGGGGGGGGGGGGGGGGGTCAAAAATTATTCTAAATTTTTTTACATCAAGGAACACCATCTGAGGGGGTTAGATCAAAAATCGGCGCGGGAGCCAAATTTACTTAAAACCCGGCTATATCCTTTCGTGCTATTCAAAAATGTTTACACGTTTACGAAATTTCATATCTACCTTTTTCGTGATTCTGTGCCACATAGAAAAAATTTGTGCTTTTTCGTGCCAGTATGAACACTGATTTAGCACGCAAGCTTAATTTTTTTTCATTTTAATTTTTTTTATTTAATGGGTTTGGACTACAAGGTCCATCAGCCTAGCACAAACATTGCATTCGGCGCAATCCTTTACATTTTCCCATATTTCCCACATTTTTTAAACAGTCATTTTCATTCTACGGATAAAAAATCGACGTTCATTATTCTTATTCCGGAATTTTTACATGCAGATCGGTACAATAGATTACGAACAAATGATAGCTCGAGCTGAATTCTCACGAAATGTGAATGAAGAACATATACACAAAATTTCATTCTCTAGCGACATAGATATTAAAAATGCAACAATTCGCATTTCGCTGGACAGAAATCCAAATTCGACAAAACGTTTTGAAGTAAACATCGAAGACACGTTCAACATTTCAGACAGCATGGTTGCGGTAAGAATCAAGCATAAAATTAAGTCACCTTTCATTTCGATTTTGTACGTAGGTACTAGGTACATATATCGAAGTAAAATGCTTCGCCTTTGATTATTCTGTTCACTAATTTCGATTACATTGCAGATTGAGTCAGGAATTTATCATTTATCAAAGAAAGATCGCATTGAAATTGGAAAACGAATATTCGACGAATTTGTCAATACGATAAAACATCAAGTAATCGAAACTACGAACTCCATGTTAAACCCAATACTTGATGTTTGCGAGAATTCACTCGGACGGGCTACCGAATTCGGCGAATTCCATTCAAATAATTCTCAAGAACATTTTTTCGCTTCGATTTATGATCGTTGGGATAACGCTACAAAAGCAGTCGATGTACTTGTAAATGGATGGTGGAATTACAAATCCATCAACATACAACAAATCGAAAAGACCATTGTAGTTGGCGGTCTGCGAATAGAAAATGTTAATGTGAACATCAAACAGTTTGACAAGTCGAACATCATAATTTCATCTGATTACTCATACATCACGGACCACATTTTGTTAACTATAAAACACACGGACAAAGATGTGCAGGTAAAAATACCAAAACTTGCAGTAGCCCACACTAACGCTTCGATTACTTCCAATATTACAGTATCTGATCAAAATGAGAGTTACGTGATAAAAAACTTGGAGTTGACAATCGCATCCTTTATAGAACAAACGATTTACGGTGAGAATTGCAATAAGTATTTGAATAGTTCAATTTACAGTAACAAAATTAGCTATCTCTCCATCTATTGACAATATTTTTCAGGCGATGACCAAAGTTATTACGAGAACTTTCAAAATCTGGTTGCCAAAGAAATGAGAATTGCTATACGGGAATACGAACCACACAATGATGTATCGTCACTACTTACGCATATTTTTGCCGAAAAGCTACTATCAATTACCCGACACAACCAAGATTCCTACATTTACAAGGATTTTGAAAATGAAATACGAAATCATCTACTTAAGGTTAAGATTGAATGGCAGATTGATCATCTTAACCTGACGATTATTCCATTTTTCGAACATTATCTTAACGGTAGGGAAACATTACCTTCGGTCGTTTTCAGTAAAACATTCTTTAGAGAAGAAATTTGCAATTACTGTAATCATTCTGTGGTAAGCATTTATGCTAAAAAGGGAAGTATCCCAACTCGAAGTAAAAGGCTCTGGTGTGATTTGGGGGTCATTTGGCCCTTGGTGGAACTTTGACAAAATTTTTATGTCATTCGACTTGCCTATGTAGAAGATGATTTTAGAGCGCAAAAACGAATTTTTACCACACCCCCCGGGGACGGGGGCCTCAAAATACGTGATTTTCACTCTAAAAATTCTATCTCCGCGAGTTTTCAACCGATTTTTTTCAAATTTGGCATGTAGGCAGAGGTACTTGAGGGGAGTACCCTGAAATTTTTTCAGATTTTTTCGACCACTACAATGACCTTAAATTTGACCTTGAAAGTTTAAAATCGCCCTGGGGGCACCGTTTTGGCGTGTGGTATAAAGAAAAAAATATTTTCATGTTTCTCACTCTATTTTACACTACTTAGAATTTTTTTCAATTTTTTTTGAGTGGTGGCCTATGCGTGACGTTCAAAAACCCGATAAATCGGTCGTTTTACCTAGTACTTGAGAAATACACTTTGAAAAAAGACAAACATGTTAATCGCAATTTTATAGCTGGAAAAGCTTCTATATGATGTCCAGAGTCTTTGATAAAGTCGCATCGCCCCAGCCCCTATTGCTTTTTGTGGGGGGGGGGGGGGGCGCCCTTATGAAAGAAAAAAATTGTTTTGCACCGATTCGCTCAAATTCACGTAAATGGTTCTGTAGGTGTAAAGTACTCCCAAAAATTTTAGCCCCCCCTCGACCTCACGGGGCTGAGCCATCGCTTCCCAAAGTTGGACATTTTTGGTTAAGATGACAAAAATCGAGTTTTTTCGACTATAAAACCGCTCCAAAATTCTAATTTTGAAAAACTTTGTATTTTCTGTGCACATTTTGAGGTAACGAATCCGACTAGCCCATCAAATTTTTCATTCGAATGGTTTACACCCCTCCTCATCACTGCCCGTTTGAAAGTGTACAGATCGTGGGGTTTTCAGAAAAAAATGACCTCGTAATATTTTTTTTACAAAATTCAGCTCGCGACACATCAGGGGGCAAGTGGAATTGTATCAACCTACTTAAATTTTCAATTAGGTGAATGAAAAATATTCAGATACTAACCTGAAATTTTAAGAAGCAATGGCTAAACCTTTCTCCAAAGTCGCGGGAGCCTAAAATTTTTTGGGGAATATTTCTATGTAATTTTTCAAAAAACTGCTCAGATTTGAGAAATAATGGCTCAACCCCCTGATGTGTCGGGAGCTGATGTTCGTAAACAAACTCGAAAAGTATTGGTTGGTAGGACTTGGTTGTGGGATTGGGATATGTATAACTAATATTTGAATCAGTGAAGTGAGTTGCTAACCCTGCGTACGTGTTTGGTTTTATCTCAGAAGTCAAAAAATAAAATCACTATGCTCCAGTAACTTTCAGTTTCATGTTTCGAGTCAAAAAAATATATATTAAAAAAGGTTCCGGATCGTGGACCGAAATGTAAAAGGGAGGGGGGATTTGTAGCCAAAAGATGAGGCTTTCTAATGAAGAAAAATCGTTCCACTTGACCCTCCGACACCCCTACCTAATAAACTTTCTTTCAGAGGTAATTGACACAAAAAAAATCTGAAATTTCATTTTTTTCAGGCAGGGATTTTTGCGCAGACATTACCCGTTGCATTTATATAGACCCTGTATCTACACGGTCCTAAAATGTAACATAAAATGTTCCCACTATGTCTCTAAGTAAATAATCAGATAAATTGGCCAAATGAAATAGTACACTCTTGACAGAGAAAATCTGTGCTAGAAATCAATCTAGATCTCGACGTAAATCTAAACCTAAAAATCATTTTATCAGATCATTCAATTGGGATCCTAAGAGCCGTATTTTAAAACATACCTTAAGGTGTCCTTAAAAAATAAGGATACCTTATTTTAAGGAATAGTTTGGTATTTTAAAACCTTCCTTAGGAGAACTTCGGTAAGGGCTTCCTTAAAAGTCGTATTTTAAAACCTTCCTTAATTTCATTTGCGTATTGCTTTGAATACCATGTTGCCAAATCTTAAAAGATGATTCAACCAATCAAAACACATTATTCAGATATAATCGGCTGTATTTACTTGTTTTTACAAATTTATTAACACTTTTTGTAATCAATATTGCATCAGTGTTTGAAGTTTCTATATTTTTCTAATGTTTTTATTTTTTTATTTCGGTGTTCCATTCACAATGAATGAAAAAAAAATAAAAAATATTAGACTCATCTGTTCATTTTTCGTTGTTAAGAAATAGAATTTTTTTATTGCCATCAAAAATTTTTGAAACTTTCATTCGAAATTCTGATAATTTACCTCCTCTTTCTTCAAGTGTGCTCAAATTGCCTTTGTTCATTGCAAATTTCAAAAAAATTTTTTAAAGATTTATCGCTTCCAAGACAGAAGGTAGTCAAAAATGTATAATTATGTAAGTACAAGTTTTTTTGTAAGTGACCTCGTAAATTTTGCCATCAACCAGGGGTGGTCTGATTAACAGAATGCAAAAGATGTTGCTCCTCAAATCAAGTTTGAATTCGGGGATATAAAATTTACAAATATGGTAAGACTAATGACCCTGCTAAAAAATTGATAAATATTATTCATGGTGAGTCTGGAAAATTGAGAAAAATTGCATTTCAGGAGGAAAATTGAAAAATTCCACATGAGGAATTTTCTCAATTTTTAGCTCCCTCTTCTCTGTACCCTTCTCCATTGACAGGTTCAGATCTTCTTTCACAGAACATCCCTTCAATTTTAAGAATAGGCCACTTATATAAATATGATTTTTTTTTAATTCGACCCTGTAAATTTTCATCCGTATAGTCGTCAGCGAAAACTATAATTCTTGGAATAGATGTGGATATGTCAATAATGTACATTAGGTCCATATATTGATAATATCGTGGTCTACCATCATATTTTTACTGAACAAATCGGTTTATATTATAATTCAAATATCATCACAACTGCAAATACGTAAGAAAAAAACTATTTGTTGCCTTAAGGTACCTCGCGAGGTACCTTAAGGCATTCCATGTTTCACCGATAGAATTTGTGTTTCAAGTCTTGTTAAGGAACGTTTTAAAATACCAATTTTGCACTCAAAAAAATAAAAAATAAATTTTATTAAACGTAATAATAAAAAGGCACCATTCACAAAACTAGTAAAATTTATTCAAAAAATAATAATATTTATCGCAAAATTGACAAACTTTATTTTCTATGCAATATACTTTACCAAATTTCGTGATAAATTTTATTATTTTTTTTGATAAAAATTGCTAATTTTGCGAATGTTGCCCCGTTTTATTTTTTTGGATAAACTTTTATTTTTTTGATAAACTTTATTATTGTTGGATAAAATTTTTTTTTTTTAGATAAAAAATTTATAATTTTTTTTGCAACACTTTCTATTCATTTTTCATTCTCCT
>JAVBJF010001482.1:0-13300 GCA_033439095.1 Pseudococcus viburni
CGGGGTTTTTTTGACAGTATTGTGCTAAAGTAAACGATTCCGAGTTGACATTGATAATTCTCGTTTGAATTTTGTTTACATAAAATTGCATAAAATAATGTTTTTCAATCGCGAAGTTCTTTACCAATAATCGGGATACTGGTTTCAAAATGCGTTGACATTGCAAGCACACATGCTTGTGTAAACGCTGCGAAATAAAATTTATAAAAATTAATTATGCAAAATCAAATGCCTGTGTTATTGATGCAGAAAGAAAGTTTGTATAAAATTTTCCATGATTTGCAAACACCATAGGCTATTTCGGCGTATGAGTAGGTATGTTTTTTTTCATTCGGAGTAAAACTAAAGCTGATGGCAATGATCAATGATCTTTTTAAATAAATTAAATAGATACATAGAATTATTTTTTTATTATGGCTATTAAAAATGTTCAAGACTGCTAATAAGTTCGCAATCCAAGGACCTACCCACATAAAAAGTTCGCGAAATTTTTTTTTTTGAAGAAAGATCCTTTGGGGTTATAATATTAAAATTTGGATACAACCGAGGAAAATAGTGTTAGACAAACATGTTGCCTATCTTTGAAATTGAAGACGCAAATGACCTTTTAAAAAATAGTTCCAATGCTATTTTTGATCATAGAAATGACTGAATATCGAAAAATAACACCGATTTACATTTATGATTTTTTGCCCATCTTGAAAACTGGAAGAGCTACAAAAGAAAATTTGCACAAAAATTCAAAAAAATTCAATCAAGAACGTGGATAGTATATTTTGAAAACTGAACAAATTTTGTTCTGATGATTTTTTTTTTACCAAATATCAAAATCGAGTTGCCAGCAAATCATTCAAACTTAAGAAAATCTGAATATTTTATGAAGCCCATTTACTTTGAATAACTCTAGCCCTATCAATTTTCATATAGACAAAAAAATCTCCTAACAAAATTTGTTCAGTTTTAAATTTTTAAAAATATTCGTTTCCTTGATTTGATTTTTTGTGCGAATTTTGTGTTGTAGCTTTTTGAGCAAGAAAAAAACATAATCCCGAGATTTGTTATTTTTCGAGATATGTAAGGGAAGGTGAGGCAGGATACCAGGGGACAAGATGTAAATTAGCTTATTGTCGTCAGTGATGTGATTGAAAAATTTTATCTGGGAAATTGGTGGATGGGCATCCATTTGATATAAAACAGAAAAAAATTACAGACCTGACGGATTGCTTGTCTATGAGTTTTCATCAATAATGTGATTTTCGTAAAATTCTTGAAATTTGATTTTTGTGAAATATCATGTTTTCAAGTTTTGAAAAAAAATTCAAGCAATTTTTTTTGTAATCTACATCCAATTACCCATCGAATGATGTAACTATTTGAAAATGGGGCAGGATGCAAACATTGTTTTTAAATATGAATTTTTCGAAAAAGTCACATATGGTACTAAAGATGGCCCAATTGATATTTTTGTGATACTTTTTCCAGGATATCAAATTTTTGCTTTAATTTTTAGATAGAATATCAAAAATATCAAAAGTTTGCCTAAAAAATCAAAAAATCAACTAAGGCAGCATAAATTATGAATACAAAGGTTTTAGATCTTCTCTTTTCAAAAATTATGCTTCTATTTAAATCTGTAGTATCCAACTTGAATGTATGTACTTGAGTAGGTAAATTTTACAAAAAAAAATTCGCGATTTTTCATGTTTTCACTGTTTGCATCTTGTCCCATGGCATTTTGTATCCTGCTCCATGGGTGGGGCAGGATGCAAAAAAAATGAAAAAAAAATTCAAAAGATTCTGTAGGGTGGTATGCACCAAACTGGAATTTTTTTCAGCGAAATGAAAGGTAAATGTTAGAACTTTAATTTGTTGCAAGAATTAGACAATTTGACCAATTTGAATCGATTTGGCAGACCATTTGGCTTACATTGATGCATCCTGCCCCACCTTCTCTTACATCCCATTCCCATGATTAAAAATATTTAAATGAATCCAATTTGTTCCTTCAACCCTAAATGTAGACAACGCTCCATCCAAATTTTTTTTTAGGGGTCCCAACAAAATTTACCAAAAATTCCTTTCAAAAATTTTTAAAAAAATTTATATTATAAATTTTTTTGAGTGGTGAAAGGGGAAACCCAACCCAAACCCCTCTTTTTTTAAAATTTTTTTTTTTTGTTTTTTCAAATATTGATAAAGGAAAGGTCTTCCAAGTCGGGATTTCTTTGAATGATATTTTTCACTGATTTTGGCCATTTTTCGCTCGAAAATTGCCTGGAGGATGATATAAAGCTTCAAGGATTAAAACACGTAGGTATTCAAGTATAAGTAGATGAGTTCGTTGTGAATCCAAAAGTTATAGGTAAGCTTTTGAAAAACGGTCAGTGTAATAGCGAGCAGTGAATTTTTCAAGTTGCGCATTTGGACAAGTTCGTCAAAAAATGGACTCGACAATTTTTTTTTCGAGTGATCTCCGACCTATAAAATTAAAAGTGGGTTAAAATTTCGAAACGAACCAGAAAATGCCATTGAAATTTTTTTCTGAACGATACCATTGAGTTTTATTTGATTAATTGATCATTACAACATTAAAAGACGTAAGTAGGTAAATTTGCAAATGTGAACTTGTAACCTATCAAAATAGGTTAAATTTTCACGAAGAACCCAAAAGTATCAATGAAATTTTTTTGAGAGATACCTATCATTGATTTTGAACTTGATATTTTATTTGCGCATGACATGATGAGAATATAGTAACTGAACTATTTAATAAATGTATAGGTACATCCCAACAATATTTTTTCAACAAAAAGGACTTTGAGAGCCATAATTCACCAAAAAAGAGACCAAAAATGTCTCTCATTTTTGAATTTTTTCGTGTAAATAAGTATATTTAGGTGTAATTAAATCTATCTGGAAGCAAAAATAACTCAAGTTTTCAATTTTACTCAAAGTTGGAAAAAAATTGTAAGGATTGTATGACAAATATTCGAAAATTTGCAAAAAAATTACTGACGTAACCTTAGTCGCTGTATATGGCGTAAAAAAAACTCCCTCCTCCCTCCCCCTCCCTAACAAATATAAAACGATTTAAAAAAAAATAAAAATAAACATCTCTGTGAAATGCCATTTTCCAAATAGTTATTTTTGTAATTTTGAGACAATCTGTCCATAGGAATTTTTCAAGATTGAAAAAAAAAACTGAAGCAGGTTATTCAAAGTAATTTTACAGCAATGTACTTACAAATTTTTGAAAAATTATAAATTATATTACGTGTATTTTCTCTTCTTCCTCCCCTTCTTACGTGTCCACCCGCCCAACCCACCCCTCAATCATATTGCCACTGCTAAATAAAATCAAATGGGTAAGGTGTGGGTGGGTACATCGGAAAGGGAGGGGCGGGGGGCTGAGCTATTTTTTATCGAAAAATCAAATCCAAAGGAGATAGAAGCGAACCCCCGTTTTTGGGGGAGTGGAACTTCCATAAAAAAATTAGCAAAGGGTCTTGGGGGTGGGGGTGTTAACTTTTAGGGGTTACTCCGGATCTCACTTTCGACAGTTTTCCATCATAAAAGCTTTGCTGGGGGCAGAAATATTTTTATTTTTCCAAAATGAGGCTAATTTGCCTACACTATAAGTATGTCCAAAGAGAAAAAAAACACAGATCTTGACTCAGAAAATGATTCCTTACCATAGGTATTGTAGAAAAAATTTCTAACCACCTCCAAAAAAAGGGGTTTTGGAGCTCAGTTCTCCATCGTGTCACTCAAAAAATTCAAATTGGACATTTTCTTGAGTTGAATCCATACTAAAATTGGACGGCAATGATCTTTCAAAATAAATTGAATGTAACTAGGTAATCAATCATTTTTTTGTAACTACAAAAAATTATACTTTGAAACGATCAAGAATACGAATCATTATTTTTCCAAAGTACCTATTAAATATTTACCGCAATTGCATTTTATTTTTAGTTCCCTAGTCTTCCAGCGGATGCTCGTAAAACACATTTCATGTCATATTGACGGAAAATGATTCATTTACAAGTTGAAAGCTCCAGTTAGATAACCAATAGGAATAAATCTTTGGAATGCTTTATGTTCGCAAAAATATGACACCTTTTTACTGGCATAAATATTGGAACGGATCTACCTCTCCCACATGTTCGGTTTTACTTTCCAGCTTGAATGCAGCAATTACGCGTTCAATACACGCTAATTATAATCACACGAGAAGAAAGTGAAATTATTATGCACGAAGAATTTCTTCAAACATATTGTACCTACCTATGGTTAAATTTAGGAAAAATTCTTTCATTAGCATAATTTTAAATCAATTAAAGACTTTTTATTTTTACCGCTGAGACAATTTGTACACATATTAATTAACATTCTTACAACGTTTCACTCCTTTAAAGTATTAACAACTTTGTTCTTCGCGAAATAAAAGAAGCATAAAAACGGTGCGAGTTATGTCGTTAAAATTTTTTATAATGATTATCAAACAATTATGTACTGTCGCGTTGATGGTAACAAGAGTTTCATTAGAATTAGGTAGCTCGTACGTATTACATGGAGAATTAACCGGGTATTTTCTTCTTTCTGTTCCAGACTTGGCGGAGAATATTATCGATACTCATACAGATGACATAAATGATATCGTAACTACTCCAGAAACTTGTTCAGATGCTGAATGTAATTTAAGGAGAGAAATGTTACGACAACAACGCCGCATGCTCGTATGTAAAAATTACTATAAAAAATTGGGTTGATTACATTAAAAAAATCATACAAAATCAATTGTTCGATTCCGCAGCATTATTCGGTTTTTATACCCAGAGAATGTCCTCAGATCCATTAGCCAGAATTATTCCCAGTACGAAAATGCACATCGGATCAAGAATGCTGGCCTCGTGTATGCTGCTTCGATGAAAACGAATTGACTGGCTTCTGTCGTATCGCTATCCCTGTATGGGATCAATTACCAATGCCACGGATTGTGTCTCGTAAATAAATTTCTAATCTGTTTATAGACTCCAAACAAACAATTAGCATTCAACCTCTGTTCATTTTTTTCAGCTCTTCGCACAGCCATGGCATACTGGCAATGCACACCTCCTCCGCCACCGAGCTACGATCTATTCCCTAAACCATGCCGATCGACTTTCGACTGTTTTCCTAATTTATGCTGTCAAGAAAAAGATAAAAAAGTATGCAGACCGCCGAAAAAATCAATTTTAACGTTGATATCGAATTTTGCCCAGGTACTGAACGTTACATATCCAAAATAAAACACCTCAATGATCCACTAATGATGAATTTCTTTTACAGCAGAGAGAAAGCTGTTCGGGTTGACAAATGAATAACTTTCAAAAATATCTATTATTTCTTTTTTTTTTGTATAGTTTTTGTAATTAGTTTTGTTTGTATAAATGTAAATTTGTTGATTTTTCATGTTAATTTATCTCACGACTATGTTGTTCTCTTTAAAAATAAAAATAAATTAAAAAATGCAAAAATAGATTGTTACTTTTTTATTAATAAAAACATACCGACGTAAAATACTTATGATTAAAGATGTTGAAAATTTTCAGCTTAGCAAACTGCATCAGTCCAACTGTAAACAAAAAGAATACAATCAATTTTATTAATTTTCAAGATTGCATGGAATTTTACAGTAAACACGAGATAATTAACGCCTATTATCACTAGAATTAGGTAACGATAGCAAAAAAGAGAATAAAATGCAATACATTCGTAACAATATGAGTTGGAACTATTCCCAGGCTCATTACAGACATTCGTAAGAACGCTTCTTATTGTCATAAAAAAATGGTATTTTGAATGCACGCAAGTATCAGAGGTACGAGGTGAACGCTTTAAACTGCGTAATTCATTTAATTTCATAATGAGACAGAATAATACCTTTTTGAACCCGATATCAGATGCATATTCTCTAAAACATTGACGGCATAAATTGAGTCCATATTTACGAATCAGTCCATGTCTGTTTGCACACGCGCGGCTGTAACAAATATTATACATATAATACAGGAGAATATTTCCAATAATAAAAAATACTACACGTAGAAATACTTCAAATAAATGTAAAAAATTCGACGTTGGTTGAGCTCAACGTGATAACATCGAAACTTCAACTCACCAGGATCTTGATCCTTGGCCGTATTTTCGTGGATGCGAATACCAGATGTTTTGGAAACCCATTTTAATGTGTTTAGAATTTTAACTTAGCAAAAAGTAATTTTGAAATTTTCTCGTTTCAAAACGATAAAAAAATCGAAAAATCCCACGATTCGCTCAAAAAATTAAAATTATGAATTAAATTCTTAACTTTATTAGCATGCCAGTTGTAAAATTTAGGCAGCATAAATTGAATTCGCTCACTTTTCTGTGATGAATGACTCGTTCAAACTTGCGACTTCATCATGCAGTAGACGCTACACGCTAGACGCTTTTCTCGTTTTCTCGCAGTAAAGGAACGAGTTTGTTTTTTAAATTTTCAACCTATTTATTTTATAAAAATAGGTAGACCAATATTTTTTATTTTTTTATATTTATAATTTTTGATGAAATTTTTCAAAAAATTTTCATTGAAATGCTAAAAAATTTAATTAATTATTTTTTTGATACTTTTTATAACAGTGCTACTGTGCTACCAACTGAAATTTTCTAAAAATTAAAATTACGTAATTAAAATGTAGTTGGTGGCACTGCTATGAAAATTAAAAAAAAATTTCATTAAATATTAGGTGAACAAAAAATTGAATTTTTTTTAGAAAATGCCCCTTTTTTGAGGCCTTCAGTTCAGTTCCGTCTCCCTTTGAGATGACCGAGATGAGGCCTAGAAAAATTTTCGGGAAGTCTCCTACCCAAAGTAAAGCATTTCATTAATTTTCGTCAAATCCAGAATATGTTTATTTTTTTTGCTCCACTCTCATGAACATTCCTAATTTTGTACATTCATCAAGTGAGAAGCTTCAGGGTGATTTGGTAGATTTGTATGACCACTGATTCTGAAATTTTTCCCCCAGAATGAATATTTCTAATTTTGGAGATTTATTAGGAAGGGAGGAGGGAGAAAGATTTGTGAGATTTTTAAAAGCACAGGTATTGAAATTTTTCACCTTATTTTTTTATTTGGAATGAACATCCTTCATTTTGAAATTTTCATACTTTTTTTAATCGTAAAAATTGTCGTTTCTGCCGTGAATGACACTTAACATTATGCCGTGTGAAATATACATAAACTGACGAGCAAATTTTTGTTTATCGTTGAATGTATTTCTTTTTTGGAATCTGTTGCGCATGTATTTTCTGTCGCTTACTTAGACCTCCAGTTTCTATCGTGTATTAACTTTTTTTTGTCTCAGTGTGTCAATTTAATTTTTGTCATTTTCAAAAAAAAAAAAAAGAAAGATATCATTCTTCTGATACCTACTCTTTTAGAGATCATTTAGGATTTTTTTTTTCAATTTCATCAACTGTGCTGTATGAATTGCCCATGCACCTCTTCGAAGGAATCCAATCATATTTAAATCACGTTACTTGGTGTGTGAACTAGACAACCTCGCCAGAAAAATTTTTCAATTAAATTTTACACCATCCTTAGAAAAGAAGCGAAAAAGAGAAAGAAAACATATCCTCGAGGGTTCGATACGGGTTCATCTAAAGTCATATTTTATTATCGGCGAGAAGAATTTCACTCAATAAAAATCGAGTGAGTGAAAAATTTTTATGAATAAAACGTGTAATATGTTTTTCTTTCTATTAACTACATATGAGGGGCTTAGTTCCAAAACTCACTTTTGCCAAAAAAAATCGATGTCGTTTTTTTTGCGGATTCTGGTTCAGTTTTTCATACTGAATCGAAATCTGCAAAAAAAACGACATCGATTTTTTTTGGCAAAAGTGAGTTTTGGAACTAAGCCCCTCATATATACACACTTTAGAGGACTCGGTACGATTTATTTAAATCTTAGCTCATTGGATATTTACATCACGCGTTACCTAACGTTACAGAAGATGGACTTATTACGAAAGTTCATCCTTTTTGGTTCCCCCTCAACTTGTCGTTACTTTTTTCTTTCTGATGGTTAGTTTTACTATACGAGTGTATCGCGTGTTACAGTTACAGTGCCGTTATGGCGAACACCCGGGAAAAATTTTTTATTTTGGATTATACAGGGTGTTTCAAAGTTGACCGCGCTCCTTCCAACCAGTGAGTGGGCCACTCATCCTGAGTCGAAGTATGTATGTTTGCCTAACCTTCAAACTGCAGGGGCTGAGTTATGCTCTTTGAATTTTTTTTTGAATGGATTATTTCAAAGGATGCTGCGTTTGCTTAAGAAATAAATTTAAATGAAATAACTATACATAGGTACCTACGCAAGACGTTACCTCGTTGTACCGCAAATATGAATAGAATTTCGATATTGCAAGCTTGCATTATTTTTCCTTCCTTTGCCGAGGAAGACTTTCATGTTGTAATGGGTACGAATCTTTCGGTGATGATAAATGTTGTTGGTCGGTGTAAACGTTGAATTTTTGAAACGAATCAAAATTTTTTGAATATTTTTTTGATACTAGTTTCTGAAGTTGAACACATTTGGTATTTTTTTACTAGTACAGGCCTAGAGATGGTTTTGTCTTTTTTTTCAAAAGTGGAATGGTGGAAGGGGCAAACACAAAGTTGTAGCCAAACTTCAAAAATATCTACCGGTTAGAATTTTCCACCTCCTGACTCAACCTTTGGCCCTCAATTATTCTTAAAAGTTGACGAATGTTCAGAAAAATCACTTTTTAAGTTTTTTAAATTTCCCGCCAAAAATCGAAAACCATTATTTTTGAAAATTTTTTCCTAGAATTTTGGGCAAAAATAAAAATATATCGAAAGGACATCTGAAAAGACTTCTTATACCTATGAATTTTTGGGAATTTGTGAAAATTCAAATTTGTCTTATGGCTCAGTAAAATATGAAAATGTTATGTCATTAGGGTAAAAAGCTAACTTAACGACCTTAAATTAATCAAAAAACACAGTTTTTGAAAATTTTTTGGACTCATCTGAAATCAGCCGAATTGGAGGCTAAAAGTAGAATCCATGAAAAAACAGAGGGAACCGTTTGGCTAGGAAAAAAGCGATTTTTAATGTATTTGGTTAGGAGAGTGAAATAGCATGTTCAAAATTTTTCCATTTTCTCTTCTCTTCTCTTCACTCTTATCAGCGATTGGAAATCTATTCCAACAGATAGGGAGGGTAAAAATGAAAAAAAATCCAAAAAAATGATGAAACTACCAATTTGAGATCGCAAATTACCTATCAGGACTCAAAAATCCATCGACCTGAGCTTAGCAAACTCGAATAAGTAAAAACACACTTTTCGCGGGTTTTGAAGGTATTTTTGAAATTGGCCAAATTTTGACCCCCATAAAACATTTTTTAAAAGTACAAAAATCCAAGAAAATCGCTATCGTATTAACAACCATAACCATTTTGGTCCACGCCAGCCCATCGAAGCTTTTTGGCTTAATTTTCTGAAGCACGTCTCCTCAATCCTTGAACGACTACGGCAAATTTAATAAATTTTTTAACCATTGCTCAAAAATATTCATTTTTTAAAAGTAGGTACCGAAATCCGGATGGTTATCATTTTGTAATTGAAATCATCAATTTCTGATAATGATCATTTTTGGTAAAAATTATCATTATTGGTAAAAATGACCCTTCTTTAAAAAAATTTCATCTACTGAATAAAATTATCATTTTGGGAAAAAATTGGAGCCAAAAATTGTATCCGGGCGAAATACAAGACAAGACAATTTGGCTGGGAAGAAAGCGATATTAAATATAGATACGTGCTTAGCATGTGCTTAAGGTAATGAAATGGCATTCGATAATTTTCATATTTCCTACTTTCAACCTCCTGAATCTATTGGAATTTTGGAAGCGATTTTAAGTTGATCTAGAGCTTCAAAATTTTTTTTGCATTATCCGGGGTTTAAAAAAAATTTCACAAAAATTGCACAGATAATGAACTTTGGTAGGTACCTGCGAACGTGGATTAACCACGAAGATTTGATTTATCGATTAAAGCACAATTTTCCAAAATTTGCTATTGTCTGGTTAAATCCATTTTATTCACCAAAAAAGTTTTTTTCAAAGCTCAATATTGCTCAAATTTTTTGGTGGCTCCAGAACGGTTCGAAACCACTTCCAATTGATTCGGAAGGTCGGAAATTGGAGACAAACTAATGTCAAATTTTATGAGCGATTTGGTAAGAATGGGCAAGTTGAAAGGATTTTCATCAGATATTTTTTAGTTGTAGACTCTACTTTCTGGCCCTGTCCCGTCTATTTTTCAAAGTGAAGATAATTAGGGGAGCCATCCTCGTTAAATATTTCTATTTACAATGTTTGAATAGAAGATTACAGTCTGATTTCGTTCAAAAGTGAATAATTATTAGTAACGCTATTTTCAGAAATAATACTCTCATCTCATACTGCCGGATTCAAAGACAGCGATTTTAAAATAAAAGTTTACAAATAAACGTACCTATCCAAAATGTTTTTCATTACATGTGATAGGTAACTTAAATAATAATGATGAAAAACTTCAAATAAGGAAAAAATGTATTAGTAATTCTATTTATAATTTTAAAAAGCAGTTATGAGAATAAACACAGTCAAAAAATCACGAAACGAAACCCTTCCCATTTGAAACACATAAAATTTGTTTATTTCGCGGGAGACAAATTATTATATTCGCTAACAGTATGTAAAACTTCGGGTAATATAAAGCGTACATCTATCCAAAAAGACTCATTTACAAAATAAGTTACCTTCTCGAAATTACGTAATTTGGTGGAGTACAGAATGAGATCAGGCCTTTTATTTTGCGTACTACCTGGCAGTACCCTAGCCAAAGCTTGCGGTCGTTTTTTCCAGTCCAATGTCGGGCGAATTTCTAAAATTAGTAACGGGTGTGGGTTTCTGAAGCCTACGTCAGTAGTTTGAAACCTGGAAAAGTTATTAGGGGGACGGAGGTCCCCCTAATGTACGTTGCCGGGGCTCAATTGAAGTTCTGGTGAGGTTAAATCCATGCTATCAAAATCTGGAAAAACAAAATGAAAATAAATAACTCGTAAGGTAATCAATGACATAAAATTTCATTCAGACTTTTTTTATGAAAAAAAAGTAAAAAAGTAAAAAGGCAATAAATGCAAGAATTCGAAATTTTAGGTACTTATTGCTCAAAATAAAATGGTAGGTTAAAAATAAAACCAGCATAGTCTAAAAACAATGAATACTTACTGAATCTTCTGTTCAATACTTGATCTTTCAGATCTTCTTGAGCACGCACGTTCAAATGAGCGACCTCCTCTGTAAAATGAAAACATTAATTATTATCATTCCGACATGACAAAATTACGTCTTTAATTTTATCAAATCAACTACTTACCGCCCCATAAATCGACTAACATTTTCTTCAAGTGAACATTTTCTTCTGATAAGGTTTCTTCTTCATCTGATCTCGTTAGATTCTTCAAAATATGACTATTATTATACTTCTTCATCAATGAATTGACTTTATCGGTCTCTCCTCGTTCAACATAAGCGCGAATCAAGATCAAATATGTTTCGGGAGTAGGATCGATTCCATAATTCTTCATAACACTAAATATGTTACCTGCGCCTGCCATATCACTGTAAGAAACGATAAATTATGTAACCATCACTCTGTAATACACAATGAGCGATGAGACAACTTACTTAGCTCGACAATAAACCAATACCAAGGCGTTGAAAGTAATTTCATCCATAGGTATTTTTTTTTCTTTCATCGTCTCCAAGATGAAAGTAGCTCCTTCGACGTTTCCTGCTTGGGAATAATTAACCAGACACCGTTTATACGTCACTGGATTTGGTTCGATGTTTTTATTTTCTAATTCCTTTAATATATTGGCTGGATCAAATTTGTAATCGTTTTCCAGATATACTTTCAAAAGAGCGTTGTAGTGGATAATGTTGATTTCCATATCTGTAAAATCACATACAAGAATCAGTTAGAGCTAAGTTTCAATAGAAAAAGATCACAAATTTACCTAGGGTTTCCATTGTGTTCCATAATTTTTTGACCATACGAATTTTATTTTCCGGCAATTCTTCGGATAATAAGTTGCCGCACCACTGGATCACGATAGCCAATTCATCAGCTGAAGAAAATCCTAAAAGAACACCGAGATAGTTGAAGAAAATGTCTATCAAAATAGATCAAAATAAATACTAAATTAAATACCAGTCGTTTTAATTTCTTCGATAATGTTTTCAACTTCACGTGAAGTTATAGGTTTATTTAATCGAATACGTGCACTTAAATCCTGAATTTTTTGGTCGATAGAATAATTGGACAAATAACGAGATTCAAGGTGAACACTTTTGCTGAAAGAATAAAAAATGGCATGTGTTACCATCATAAAACATAATACGACGGTGAAAATAAGTTCAAGTAATAAGAAATTATACGTAATAAGAAATTATACCTCAATAATTTTTCTATCTCTGATGTTCTCTTCATAAGAATGGTAGGGGCGGATTTTACCTTATTCATGTCCAACCTACGGAAGGCATACTTGAATGTTGTTCTTAAAACGAAAGCCATTATCAATAAATTATTCTTCCATCTATCGAAAGATTTAATTATTCGAATCAATTTCGCTGTAACATAAGAAAAACAAAGCTACATAACGAAATGACGTAATAATACGAAGCAAACGAATCCTTCAAAATTAAAAAAGATCGAATTCCATATAAATTATTGGAATTTACCTATATACTACATTTACGACTTGGAAATATAGATTTCGTAAAATAAAATGCAAAAATTTGTAACTTACTAGCGATAATTGGATTTTACGTAATCGAAACGATATCAATGATCAATTTTCAGCCACGTCGAAATCTGGCAGATACTTCGATCGTTCGATACTGTCACTGGTCTGGTCAAAACCTAGAATTGTAAAAATATTAGTAACAGAACTAAAATTTCACTCAAAATAATTATATTTTGGACAAGAAAAGATGGTAGTTAGCTTACTTTTTTGTACTTCAAAGCGATATTATAGGGGACGATGATATCAGTTTTGGTCATATGTAGATGAGAATGATTGGAGATTCAAAATTAAGAATGAATATACCACACGTAAACGATTACGAGAAATTTTAGTTTCGATATTCGTACTACTTTTTGCCAGTATTTATACCTTTTTTTAATGCTAATTA
>JAVBJF010001483.1:5000-13292 GCA_033439095.1 Pseudococcus viburni
AAATGAAACCAAAAAAACAACAACCAAAACACCAAAAAAACAAACACACAACAAAACACAAAACACCCAACACAAAAACAAAAAAAAAACACAAAAAACAAAACAAAAAAAAAGCAAAAACAAAACAACACCCCAAAAAACACCACAAAACAAAACAACCAAAAAAAAAACACAACAAAAAAAACAAACCAACACAACACAAAAACCAAAAAAACCAAAACAACCAACAACCAAACCCACAAAACCAACAAAAAAAACAAAAACCCAAAAACAAAAAAACCCAAAACACAAAAAAAAACACCCCAACCACAAAAAAACAAAAAAAAAAAAAAAACACCCCCAACCAACAAAACCAACACAAAAACAACAACACAACCAAAAAACAACAACACAAACACACAACACACCAAACCACACAACACCACAAAAAAAAAAAACCCACACCAAAAAACACAAAACCACACACCCCCAAAAACAACAACCACAAAAAAAAACAACCACCACAAAAACAGCCCCACACAAAAACCCCCCACAAAAAAAAAAGCACACAACACGACCACCACACCCCACCACCCCACAAAAACCAGCCCACCCTAACACCACAACCACAACAAAGAACACAAAACCACAACAAAAAACCAACAACACACAAAAAAAACAACAAACAACACACCAAAAAAACAAACAACCACCCCACAAAACCACCACGCACAACACCACCCAAACCACACACAACACAAAGAAAAAACACCCAAAAAAAACCCCAAAAAACAACAAAACAACAACCCCAAAAACACAAAAAAAAAACAAAAGCACAAACAAAAACCAAACCAACCCCAAAAAAAACAAACACTCCCAATACCAAAAAACAAAACACACAACAAAACAAACAAACCCCACAAACCAAAAACCAAACCAAGAAAAAAACAACAAAAAAAAAAAAACAAACAACAAACAAAAAACAAACACAACAAAAACCCAAAAAAAAAACACAAAAAGCACACCACACAAAACACACCAACAAACCAAAAAAAACACCACCAGCAAAACACCCCCTCAAAAAAAACAAAAAACACCCAAAAACAAACAAAACAAATAAAAAAAACAAAAAACAATAAAAACAGAACCACAAAAAAACCAACACACAACCCCGCCTCTACCACCCACACCCCCAACCAACACACCCCCCAAAACCAACACCCCACAAAATAAAAAACCACCACAACCCCACAACCAAAAACGAAAAAACAAAACAAAAAAAAAACAACACACCAAACACCAAACAACACAACACCAACCCACACCACACACACCACCAAACAAAAAACAACCCCACCCAAAAACAAAAAAAAAACAAAAACAAACAACCCAAACACACAACAAAAACAACACATAACCATCATTATCAAAACACCACACACACACAAACACAAAAAAAAACACAACACACCACAAAAAACACAAAAAAACCAACCACCCCCCCGCAAAAAAAACCACAAAATCCCAAACAACACACAACACAACAACAACACCACCAACACCACACACACACCACCAAACCACAACCAACACACCAAAAACCAAGCACCCACACACAACACAAACACAACAACACAAAAAAAAAAAAACCCCCACAACAAAACAGCACAGAAAACAAACACAACTACAAAACAAACAAACCCACACCCACAACCCAGAACCAACCAAACCCACACAAAACACCAAACGCCAATAAATAAACACAACAAAAAACAAAAACCACAAAACCAAAACCAAGAAAAACCAAACAAACACAACCAACAAAACCCAACACACCACCCCACCAAACCAAAACAACAACCTACACAAAACACAACCCCCAACCACAAACCACCCAAACAATACAAAAAACAAAACCAAAACCACCAAAACACAAACAGAACACCACAAAAAAAACACACACCCCAACAAAAAAAAACCAAACAACCACAAAAAAAAACACAACCCCAACCCCCACAAAAAAAACACACCAAAACACAAAACCCAACTCACCGCCCAACAAAAACGCACCACAACCCAACAAAAACAAAAAAACCCAACACAACAACCTCACCCCCCCCCACCACCACAACCACACAACCAAAATACCAACCGCACACAAAAAACCAAAACAAAAAACAACAACACACCCTCCAACAACAAACCCAAAACCAAACAAATCAAAAAACAACACCCACACAAACACACACAAAAACACCCAAACAAAAAACACAAGACCACCCACACCCAAAAACCACAAACCAACAACCACCCCAAAACCCAAATCAAACCACAACACAACGCACCCACCACCAAATCACACACACCCCCAACACAACAACCACAAAAAAACCAACGCCAACAAAAACACCCACCACGCAAAAACCCACACAAAACCAACACCACAAAAACCACACACCCACAGAACAACACCCACCAACACACAACCAAAACAAAACACCAAACCACAAAACTCCACCAACAACCACCCAAAACCAAGAACACACTCACCACACAACACACAAACCAAACACAACCCCCACCCACCAACACCATCACACACAACCAAACAAAACACCAAAACAAAACACAACAAAAAAAAACACAACAAACACACCAACACACCCACCCAACCCCCCCACCACCCAAAAACCAAACAAAAACAAAAACAAACAACCACAAAAAAAAAACAACAAAAATCACAAAAACAAACAACACAACAAAACACACCGACACCACACAAAAAACACACCAAAACAAAACACAAATACAAACAACAACACTCCCCAAACCTCAAAAAAAACAAACACACACACCTCAAAACCCCACACAACAAACAAAACACAGAGCTCCACCAAACAAAAAAACAACAACCACCAAAAAACAAAACAACAAAAAACACCACAAAACACAAACAAAAAAAAACCAAACCACACAACCACACCACACAACCACACACAAACAACCAAACCACAACCACCCCCCAACACAACAACCACCCCCCCCCACCAACAAAACACAACACCACCACCCCCACAAAACACCACACAAAACAACACAAAACACACACACACACCCACAATACACCACCCACCCCACCCCAACCCACACACACAACTAAAAACCCCACCACACACCCACAACAAACACGAAAAAACAAACCCTAACACCCCTCACAACCCAAAACACAAAACAAAAAAACACCAAAAACACACACCCAACAACCCAACTACCCAACCAAACAACCCACACACAAAACCACAAACAAACCAACCACCCCCCCCAAAACCCACACACCAACAAAACACAACCAACCACAACAACAAAAACACAACAAGAACAAAAAAACACACACCCACACCCCACACAACCACAAAACACCACCAACAACCCACCACACCCCCCCCAACAGACCCACCAACATCCAACACACAACCAAAACAACAAACATAACAAAACAAAACACCAACCACCCACCACAAAACACAAAAAAAACATACCGCCCACCAAAAAACAACACCACACCCCACCAATACACCACCCAACCCCAACAACCCCCCACCCCCACACCCAACCAAAAAAAAACTAAACACCCAACCAACAACCAACAACAACACAAAAAAAAACAAAAAACACCCCCCCAAAAACAAAACAAACCAAAAACACAACCACCACCAACAACACCCAAAAACAACACAAACACAACACCCCCCCCCCTCCCACCCACACCACACACCAAACAAAAAAAACACAAAAAAAACAACAACACACCACCCACAAACCCCCCCAACAAACACACCCCATAACACCACAAAACACAACAAAAAAAACAGCCAACAACACACACAAACAAAGCACACCAAACAAATCACCACAAAAACAACACAACCCAAAAAAAACCACCAACCACCCCCCCCCCCCAACATCACACAACCATAACAACAACACAACAAAATAAAACAACCAAACCAAACCCCCCCACCACCAACAAAAAACACACACAAACAACCACAAACAAACCCCACACAAAGCACACAAACAACACACCCAACAACACCCAACACACACCAACCCTCCCCCTCCCCCAAAACACAAACAACACTCACCCAAACAACCACAACAAAAGCAACACAAAAAAAAAACACAAACCCAACAACAAAAACAACACCCCACCACCAAACACCAACCACCCAAACACAACACCCACGCAACCCAACCAACACCACAACCACAACACCCCAACCCACCCACACAACCACACAAAACAAACACACACGCACCACACCAACCCCACCAAAAAAAACCCCCACACAAACAAACCCCCACCACACAACAAACCACACAAACCCCCACAGAAACCAAACCCACAAACAAACCCAACACCCCCCACCCCACCCCCCCAAACCCCCACAAAAAACACCCACCCCAACCCTACACAAACCCTCACCAAAACGACAAACACCCACCACCACAACAAAAACACACACACCAAAACCCACCACACACACACACAAACCACACACCACCCACCCCACAAACGCAACACCCAACAACCCCCCCCCCCACCACCCCAAAAACCCCCCCCACCAACACAACACCCCACACAAACCAACACCCACAAAACAAAAACAAAACCCAAAACAAACAACACAACACCCACCCCACACCCACAAAAACCCAAAAAAAACAGAACACCCCCCCACCCCCACCAACAAACCACCAAAAAACACACACACCACAAAAAACCCAAAACCCACCACCACAAACAACACACACCAACACAAAAACAACAAAACACCACACATCAACCCAAAAGCCCCAACAACCCAAACACAAAGAAACTACACCCCCACCCAACAAACCAAACACAAACCCCCCCAAAAACAAACCCAACCCCACAAAACAACCAACCAAACACAACAAAAACAACACCACAAACAAAACAACAACAACAAAACAATAACAACAACACAAAACACAAAAACACAAAACACACCCACCCAACATAACCATCCCACCACACCAAACAACACACCACCTACCACAAACAACCAATACACAACAAAAAACACCAAAACCCCACACAACAAAACAACAACCACCAAAACACATACAACCCAACCCCCAACCCACCCCACACAAACCAACCCACAACACAAAAAAAACCCCCCCCCCACCGCCCAACCACCCACACACACCAAACCCCCACCCAACAAACAAAAAAACACAACACAACAAAAACCTACACAACCACACACAACCAACAACACAACAAAAACAACCACCCCCCAAAAAACCACACAAACAACAAAACCACACACACACCAAAAACAACACAACACAAAAAACACACCCAAACAAAAAAACACCCCAACCACAAAACACACACAAACACACAAAAAAAAAAACTCCAATCCCCAAAAACACACCACAACACACGCCCAACCAACCACCCACACCCACCAAACCCCCACACACCCACAAACCACCACACTCACCCCCCCACCACACACCCCCACAAACCCCCCCAACACCAAACCGGAACCAAACAAAATCAAAACACACACAACCACCAAACCTCCCACACCACCAACACCAAAAAACCAACTGTCACACCAAAACAAACCCACAAAAACACCAAAAAAACAACACACACACCAACCACACCACCCACACCCAACCCCCCAAAAAAAACACCGCCCAAAAAACCAAACACACAAAAAAAAAACAACACACCCCACACCCCCACACACAACAACACACAACAAAAACCACAATAGCACCACCCCACAAAAAAACACCACACAACAACAACACAAACAACACAACAAACAACAACAAAAAAACATCACAACCCACAAAAAAAAAAAATACAAAACAAAAACCAACAAAACAACAAAAAACACAAAACCACAACACCCAAAACCCTAAACCAAAACCACAAACAACAAAAAAAAACACCAAAACCCACACATCACCCACCACCAACAAAACCAACAAAACAACACACACAAACCAAACAAACAAAAACAAACAAAAAACAAAACACAAAACCAAAACACAAAAAAAACAAAAACCACCAAAAACAACAAAAAAAACCACACAACAAGAAACCACACCACACAAACGAATAAAACACACCAAAAAAACAAAAAAAAAACCCACAAAAAAAAACACCAACACACCAAACACACAACAACAAAAAAAAAAACCATCAAAAACCCAAAACACAACCAACCACCACAGCGAAAAAAAAAAACACAAACACACAACCAAACCAACACAAAACAACCAAAACAAAAAAAAAACAAACACAAAACAAACAAACAACAAACCAACACAAACAACCACAAAAACAAAAAAAAAAAAACAAACAAAAACAACCACAAAACAAAAAAAAAAAAAAACAACAAAAAACACAACAAAACACACCAAAACCAACCCACAAAAACAAAAAACACAAAAAAACCCACATTTCAAAAAAACAACAAAAAAAAAAACAAAAACAATAAACACACACAAAACCAAAAAAAAAAAAACAACCAACCCAACAAACAAAAAAAACAAAAACAAAACCCCACACACCCCAACAACACACACAAAACAACCCACAAAAACACACAAAAAAAACAAAACAAACACCACCACACAAAACACAAAAACAAACCAAAACACCCAAAAACACGCAAATACTCACACAAAAAAAAAAAAAAACAACAACACCCACCAACACAACCCCACAACTCAACAAAAACCCCAAAAAAAAAAAAAAAAAAAAAAAACAAACCAAAAGAAACAACAACACAACAAACAAACCAACACCAAAACACAACCAACCAAAAAAAAAAACAACAAACCAAACAACACACACACCACACACCCCACCCACCAACCAAACCACAAACAAAACAACAAACAAAACACAAAAAAAAAAAAAACGGAACACCCACCCCACAAAAAAAACAAAACAACAAAAAAAACAACAACCAAACAAAACCAAACACAAACACAAAAAACAAAAAAAACAACACACAACACACCCACCCCCACACCCTTCCACAACAAAAACACAAAAAAAACCAAAAAAAAACACACAGCACAAAAAACACCCACACCACCACACAACACACCCAAACCCAAAAAACCCCAAAACAAACCCCACCCACAACCCCACCCACCACACCACAACAACCACCAACCAAACCACAACCAAACACCACACAAACAAAAACACCAACCCACACACACAAACCACAAAAACAACACAAAACCACACACCCCCACAAACACACCAAACCAAACAACACAAAACCCCCAAACAAACACACACAACAAACAACCCAACCACAAAACACAACAAACCAAACACACAAAAAAACCACAACCAAACCCCAAACAAACACAAAAACAAACCAACCACACCCACAACCCCCCCACCCCACCAACCCACACCAACCAAAACCCCACCAAACCACCACACAAACACAACAAAAAACACACCAACCAAAAAAACAACAACACACAAAAACAACAACCCACCACCACCCACAAACCAACAACCACACAACCCAACAAAAACAAAAAACAACCACCCACCCCCACACCAACAACCACCACCCACAACCACAAAAAACACCCAACCCACCCACACCCACACACAACCCAACACCACCCACAAAAAACAAAACACCAAAACACCCAACCAAAAACACACCACAACAACACAACCCACAAAACCACCACACCACCACAACACCAACCACAACCCACCCCCCACCACAACCACAAACACACCCAACACACCACCCACAACACAAACACAAAACCAACAACAACAACACCACCCCAACCAACACAACCACCCAACACAAACCAACACCAACACACCACCCAAACACCCCCCACCCCCACACCACAACCAACCCCCACCAAACAACACAACAAAAAACAACACCAAAACCCACAACCACAAAAAAAAAAACACCACAAAACAAACCCCAAAACACAACAACAAACAAACACACACCAACCAAAACAACACAAACAAACACCACAACAAACACCACAACAAACCCAAACCCCAACCACACCACACAACAAACCAACACACCCACACACACCACACCCACACCAAAACCAACCCCAACCCACAAACACCAAAAACCCAACCAAAAAAAAAACAAACACACAAACCAAAAAAACAAAAAAAAAAAAAAAACCAAAAACCCAAACCCAAAAACCCCAAAACACACCCCCCACCACAAACCCAACAAA
>JAVBJF010001484.1:0-13285 GCA_033439095.1 Pseudococcus viburni
AGTTGCAAAGGCATCGTGAGGTATTTCAAGCTTTAAAATTTCCATAACTGTGATGGTGGCTAATGCAGAGTAAACGAAATGTTCTCCTGGGACGTGCAAATAAATGTTGATAATTTTACCATCGTTTAATTTCACTTTTAAAATTGATCCGGTCTGATTACTCGTTAAATTTATAAGGCGAGTTGTGGCATTTTGATGCCTGCCAAAGCTCATTAAATAATACTTCTTTTGATGTTCGATTCCTGATGATTCATTTCTTGAATTGGCTCGAGATGATAAATAATCATAAAATTGATGATCCTTGTTCAATATCAGAGTGCCGTTGATTTTCATACCCTGCACTACTTCCAATTTTGCTCGAGCGATATTAAACAAAGATGCGAAATTTGCTGAGTGGACGTGCTCGACATTGGTAATAATTGCTATATCCGGATTACAAATATTTGATAATTTTTTTATTTCGCCTCTTTCACTCATTCCCATTTCAAGAATTAAATATTGGCAGTTTGGCGGAGCTGCTAATATTGTGAGAGGTAATCCAATGCGATTATTAAAATTGCCCTTTGTTGCGTGGCATGCTCCAAATCGAGATAGAGTGCAATGCAGCATATCTTTTGTGATGGTTTTTCCAACACTTCCAGTGACTGCGATCACTGTAGCCCCAGTGAGAATTTTTTTCATGTAGTAGGAGGCCATATCTTGTAAAGATTTCAAGGTGTCTTGTACCATAATTGAGGGGAAGGGTTTGCTCGAGTTTTGACTGACTATTGCGGCAACAGCTCCATTTGCGAATGCTTCGTTTAAAAAATCATGGCCATCGAGATTTTTTCCTTTTAGGGCTACAAATAGATCACCTTTTTTTAGATTTCTCGTATCTGTGGAAATATTTGTACTGTTCCAATTGCCCAATTTTCTACCGCCGGTAGCGATTGCAGCGTGATTTTCATTCCATTGGAATATGGAGTACGTTTCAATGAGATTTTGGTGCTGGAAAATAGGCGCATGGTTATTTTAGAGCTCGTATATTTGAAAAAAACGTTAACGATTGGAGGTCGTTTTATTGGTGGGGGAAAATTAGAAAAAAAAATTGCCTAGCAAAGCTTTTATGTTGGAAAATTGTTGAGAGTGGTTCCCTGAATAATCCCAAAGAGTTACCACCCCACAGACCTCAGGCTAACTTTTTTAGGGAAAAACCTTCCCCCAAATAACTGTTTTTTCATATTGCCTCCTCAGAGTTTGATTTTAGAATAAAAATAGTGCAGTACTTTTACCGACTTTTCTTGAAAAGTCAGGTACTAAATTTGTTGCCGCGGTGAGACTTGGGGTCGGGGGTGAGTTTTCTTTGCGTTTTGGGTCATTTGGAACACAACTGTACCATTCGTTCATTTTCACCTTTCCTTATATATATATATAAATATATATTTATGTATGAAATTTGTGGTCGATTAAACTCCGAAACTATGAGGTTTGAGAAAAATTTGAAAACGTCGCGCTGTTGGGGCATTGCTGAACCTGTGAGATTTTAAGTTTTATCGAAATCGGTTGAAACGTTTTTGAGAAAAATGAATTTTTGTGATTTTTTTCATGGAATTTGCCTGAAAATAGCGTCCAAGAAGTGGTCTTCAGGGTGTCCAAAAAAAATAAATAAAAATGCGTAGGAAAAATTATTTAACCAACTTAATTGAAAAATTTCAATTCTAGTGTCATTTGTGGTCTATCACCATTCGACTGTACATGATGGTAGAATAACAAGACTCCCATGATAACTATGGCCTTCTTTAGATGATGAATTCATTGTTACTGGTTTCCATCAACTTTGGAGAAAAAGAGGTCTTCAGGGTATCCGAAAAAAAAGCTTGCAATAAAAATGCATAGCAAAAATCATTTAACCAACTTAATTGACAAATTTTAAATCTGGCATCAGTCCTGTTCTAATACCATTCGAATGTACATGATAGTAAGAAGGATCCATTCGAGATGGGCTTCTTCAGGTTACAAATTCATCATTTCCGGTTACCATCAACTTTGAAGAAAAAAAAGAGGTCTTCAGGGTGTCGAAAAAAAATTACAATTAAAATGCTTGGCAAAAATTTTGTAACTAACTTAATTGTAAAATTTTAAATCTGTCGTCAGTCTTGGTCTATTACCATTCGAATGTACATGATGGTAGAATAACAGGACCCTCACGATAATGATGGTCTTCTTTAGGCGATGAATTCATTGTTTCTGGTTTCCACCAACGTTGGAAAAAAGGAGGTCTTCAGGGTATCCGAAAAAGCTCACAATAAAAATGCATAGCAAAAATTCTCCAATCAAATTGATCGAAAAATTTCAAGTCTGGCATCATTCGAATATACATAATCGTAGAATAACAGGACCCACTCGAGATGGACTTCTTCAAGCGACGAATTCATCGTTTCCAGTTCTCATCAAGTTCGGAAGAAGTGCAGACAGGTCTTTGAAATTACCTGTCAATTTAGAATGTTCAGAAACTGAATCGCCAAGAAATTGACTAAATTTTGAATTCGAATATGTGCTCATGAAAAATACCGTGTGACGTGTCTATTGTTTGGTTTTGTTTTTTCATCCGATTCCTCTGAACCCCCCTATCGGCTCTCTAAAACCAGGAAATCGCATAGATGTAGGTTTATTTCGTTTTCACTCATTTTCATTGTATCAAAATTATTAACCCCAACAAATAGCTACGTATTGATTACACAGATGATAGGTATCTTTGATAGCTAATACATTTTGATGCATAAATATAAGAGAAAAGTCGGTTTATCTCACGATTTAGGCGTGAGAATTTTTTTTGTCCTATACTCAATTTCCAACATTTTTTGTATGAAAATTTTTTATGTACGACCGTTAGACGAGGAGATAGAGAGTCCTGAAGGAAGGCGGTTTGAGAAAATAAGGGGAGGTGGGGCAGGATGCACCTACCTAGGCCAAATGTTCTGCCAAATCTATTCAAATTGGTCAAATTGTCTGATTCTTGCAACAAATTAAAGTTCAAACATTTACCTATCATTTCGATGAAAAATTTCTATTTTGGTACATACCTCAACCCTACAGAATTTTTTGAAATTTTTTTGCATTCTGCCCCACCCATGGGGCAGGATGCAAAATGCCATGGGGCAAAATGCAAACAGTGAAGACATATCACTTTGCATCACTGTTCCTAGAGGGCGGGAAGAATTTTTTGGCGGATAGCATTTTTCGCGCTGATCACGAAAAAAGCAGTAAAAAATTCCATCGCTCAAGAATTTTTCACAATTTGAATTTTTCGTTCCAACTGTTTTTCTACTTTTTTTGATAACTTTTGAAACTTCAAGTCGATTTTTTGAGAAAAGGAAAGATTCTACGAAAAAAATGAATGGAACATAATTTGTAGAGCGTCAAATTTTCTATCTTTAAAGCCCAATTAGTTTTTTCTTAGGAGGCTAAGCTTTCGAGATATTTCAGCTCAAAGTTCAAAGTTCAACTTTTTTAAAACTGAAAATATCTCAAAAACTAAGCTTTATAAGAAAAAACTAATCGAACTTTACTAGTAGGAAATTTAACACTCTACAATTTATATTCTATTCATTTTTTTCGTAGAACCCTTTCTTTCCCCAGAAAATCGACTTTAAAGGTCAAAAGTTACATACGTAGAAAAAATGTAAAACAAATTTCCAACAAAAAATCTTCCAATTACCTATAAAAAATCCTGATGTGATCGAAAAAAACTGTAATCATATTCGAACTCGGCACTAAAAAATATATTAGAATCGCCTATACCAGCGAAACTTGAGTGATGGAGAAATTTTAAAATCAGCTACATTTTAGATTAAAATCAGTGATTACAAAAAGAAAAAGAAAATGCTGTTTGAAATTTAATGGATAATTATAATATTATTTTTTACGCTGATCACGAGAAAAATGGTGAAAAAATTCCAGGATGTCAGGATTCTTCATAATTGGAAGATTTTTCGTTTAAAATTTGTTTGACACTTTTTGATGTAATTTTTGACCCTTGAAAGTCGATTTTATAGGGAAAGAAAGGGTCCTACGAAAAAAATGAATGGAACATAAATTGTAAAGCGTTAAATTTCCTAACTGTTGAGTTGAATTAGTTTTTTCTTAGGAGGCTTAGTTTTTGAGATATTTTCAATTTAAAAAAAAAGTTGAACTTTGAACTAAAATATCTCGAAAGTTAAACCTCCTAAGAAAAAATTAATTGAACTGCATAGGTAGGAAATTCGACGCTCTACAATTTATGTTCTATTCATTTTTTTCGTAGAACCCTTCCTTTTCTCAGAAAATTGACTTAAAGTGTCAAAAGTCATCAAAAAAGTAGAAAAACTGTTAAACGAAAAATTCAAATTGTGAAAAATCTTTGGGTGATGGAGTTTTTCCACTATTTTTCTCGCGATCAGCGCGAAAAATACTATGAAAATCACCCATTAAACCTCAAACAGCATTTTCCATTTCGACCTGTGTAATTTATGCTGCCTTAGTTGATTTTCGGATTTTTTAGGCGAACTTTTGATATTTTTTATATTCTATCTAAAAATTAAGGAAAAAATGTTATATATTGAAAAAAATATCACAAAAATATCAATTTAACCATCTCTAGCACCATATGTGACTTTTTCGAAAAATTCGTATTTAAAACCAGTGTTTGCATCCTGCCCCATTTTCAATTTGCATCTTGCCCCACTGGCATTATTTTTTTTAACGCAATGTACTGGAAGGAGAATATAGGGAAAAGTGCCAACCAAATACGTACCTGATTGTTTTTCAAAACTTGAAAACATGATTTTTCACAAAAAATAGATTTCCAGAATTTCACGAAAATCACGTGAAATCACATTTTTGATAATAACTCATGGACAAGCAATCCGTCAGGTCTGTAATTTTTTCTGTTTTGTATCGAATGGATACCCATCCATAAATTGCCCAGAAAACAATTTTCGATCACATCACTGACGACAGTAAGCCAATTTGCATCTTGCCCCATGGTGCATCCTGCCCCACCTTCCCTTAATAGTAAATTTCCTCAACCCCCTCCTAAAATCAAACCCTGAGGAGATAATGTGAAAAAACATTTTTTGGGTGGGAGGGGGGAAGGGGGTTAACCCCTTAAAAAAACTTAGCCAGAGGTCTGTGGGGTGGTAACTCTTCGGGGTTATTCAGAGGATCACTCTCGACAATTTTCCGAATATAAGCTTTGCTAGGCAAACATCGACCCCCCCCCCCCCCCCCCAATATGATGCTAATTCGACTCCACTTTAAGCATTTATGGGCAATACCAAGCCACAATTGAAAAAAACATATGAGATTCGACGAGATTTAAAATTAGGTAAGCAAGCGGTATTTAAAGCGAGCAACTTACTGTGTGAAATTTTATCACATCTGTTTTGTTGTTTTTATTCGATAGCTGAAAATTCAAGTTCAAAATAGGATTTTTTTGTGTGAAAGTTGAATTAAATATTTTCCGCGGAGATGAAATATCATCAGTTCCCTCAGAAATACGAAAGTTTATTAAAAAGCATACCAACAGAATAATTCTATACTTTTGCATGATGACACTGTTCTTTTTAATTTTACGTAGTTATGATGAGAACTCGCGTGTTTCAGTGAAAATTTACAAGATTATTTCTTCGAGTAATATCGTAGTGGTCTTACGCTGTAATCATACAGATAAAGCAGAGGTTATCATGGATTAACTATTCACTTTATTGATGTAGAAATATTTGCATAATTTTTGAATTTCAGGGCAAAAATTATGTTTTGGAAAAATATTCGTCTTCAACCTCTTTTTTAAATCCGTGGGAGAGATTTTTCGAGATTTGGGTTCAAATTAACAGTGGCAACTTGGATTTTTTCAAAGCTTTGAAAGCATTTTTGCGTTCGATTCCGCTAAAATAGAGTTCATTCGTTACTTTGACACCCCCCCCCCTGAAAAATTTGTACATTTTCTGGAGGGTCCTGATCAGCTCGAGAGCTTTTCTGATCGATAATTTCAACCTAAATTCATGACTTTTTCATAACTTTCATGACCACCCTCCTAAAAACGTGACTTTTAAAATGATTTTTCATGGCTCGTTAAATATCATGCTATTTTCCTATGAATTCGAGAAGCTGAAACTTCAGTCGTAAAATTAGCAAACGATTTAAATAAAATTTGTCGAAAATTTTCACTCTTGAACTTGGGAAAGTTGTTCGATTCTGATTTTAGTACAGGGTCATTCTTTTTTAGCGCTCCAGTTTTGAAAAATCGTAGAAAAATTACATTTTATTTTTACGCCGCTTTCTTGGCTGCACTGAGTGCCCAGAAGCGGGATATTTTTTATACTTGACATGCCGCGGCACCAGGGAACTCTCACTCGGCTCTATAATTGAATTAGTAAAAGCTATTACTTTGAACATTTTCGAAAAAATGTACTTTTTTGGGGGGGCTTGATTTTTGAAAACAAGTTTTTGGAATTTTATGAAACACTTCATAGGTCTGCGTTGAGGGAAACCGAACAGGAACACGAATTACAACCTTCTAACATAATTCAATGACCATAAAAAGGTGAAATGTTCAATAAAATTCCAAAAACTCGTTGTTTTCAAAAATCACGCCCCCCAAAAAGCACATTTTTTCGAAAATGTTCAAAGTAATAGCTTTTACTAATTCAATTATGGAGTCGAGTGAGAGTTCCCTGGTGCCGCGGCATGTCAAGTGGATACATTTAGGGTAAGGAATCTTGCCTGGCTGAGCAGGGTTGCCATGTATCCGCGGAAGGGAGAGTGGGCCATATTACCCTTTACATATGCCCCTTCGATCTCAACCTAAAAAATATCCCGCTTCTGGGCACTCAGTGCAGCCAAGAAAGCGGCGTAAAAATAAAATGTAATTTTTCTACGATTTTTCAAAACTGGAGCGCTAAATAAGAATGACCCTGTACCTGCATACCAGTACAAGTACATAAAATATATATTTTTCACGAAGAAAAATAAATTTTGCTCTCCAATTTTTTGAAAGAGCAATTGTACATACTTTTTAGTCCAGTCAAATTAGCTTTTGAGAGCCAAACTTGGAATAAAGTGGGGGAAAAATTTTTTTGAGCCAAAATGCTCTGGAGGGTGTCCTGATGAACATACAAAAACTCCACCAAAATCAGCTCGTGGCATTTCCCCCTAGGTCCACATTTCTGCCCCCAAAACCAGTTTTTTGCATTTTTCTCGTTCCTATCACTTTTTTTGAAAAAAAAGTTCTATATGATTTTATAGAGCGTAAAATTTTACATAAAATTGATTCTATGAAAATTTTTGTACGACCTCCCCAACGTGTCTATAGAGCTGGAGCTCTAATTTCTGAATATTGTATTGAAAATTCGTTCCCGATCGTTGCGTGAGATGTAGAGGCAGAAAACTGCGATTTTCGGGTAGGTATTTATCATAAATAATATTGGTAAATGGAAGGGGGGATAATTTGAAATTTGGGGCACTTCTAGTTATCAGATTATGAAAATCTATTCGTTTTTAGGAAGGTCGAAATATATGAAATTGATCCCAAGAACGCAGATTTTGCTCAATCTTACCACATGAGAGGGGGGGGGGGGTGTAATCTCAAAATACCACCTCCCTCGTGCCTCTATGGTAAATCTTGAATGTTTCGTGTTCTCTAAAAAAATAATTCATCTTATTGTGCATTATACCATCTTTTATGTTTCTTCCATCAAAAGCCACTTTCTTGAATTGCGACTGTACCATGTCATCTGTGGTGCACATTTCTGTTCATAGAGGGGTGGGGGTTAAGAGCTGACCTCATGCTCCTCGTAAAAACAATTGTGATCCTATAGTATCATATACGACACTGAAGAAATAACATTATTTTATAGTATTTTTTCAAAATAACATCGCTAAAACAGCAAGTTTCAGATAATAAAGAACCAAAGGTATAATGGGGAGGGGCGTATCTCGTGTTGGGGAGGTCGTACAAAAATTTTCATAGAATCAATTTTATGTAAAATTTTACGCTCTATAAAATCATATAGAACTTTTTTTTTCAAAAAAAGTGATAGGGAACGAGAAAAATGCAAAAAACTGGTTTTGGGGGCAGACATGTGGACCTAGGGGGAAATGCCACTAGCAAATTTTGGTGGAATTTTTGTATGTTCATCAGGACACCCTCCAGAGCACTTTGGCTCAAAAAATTTTTCCCCCACTTTATTCCAAGTGAAATACTAATTTGACTAGACTATTTTGAATTTCAATGAGCGTAATTTTGAACTATAATTTTTCGACCGTGGTCACTTTTGGTCACTATTTACTCCTCAAAAGTCATTTTGGTCACTTTTTTCACCTCAGAAGTCATATTTTTCCAATTTTTGAGCAAAATTACTAGTTTTTTTTCTATTTTCAAGTCTTAATTGCTATTTATAAAATTTTTCATGAAATTTATTGGTTTTCAAGTTGTTTTAGTTGTTCTTCGAATTTTTTATAGGTACTTACTATTGAAAAATTTTAGTCGCTCAGAATTGAATTTTTGATCACTTTTTAGTTCCTCTTAGGTCAATTTTTTGATCGAAATTAAGTTACTTTTTTGAGAATTTCGCTGTGATACTTACCTCATAATAGCAAAATTACGTTTTCGGTTGGAAATATTAGGTCTAAATCGAAAGTAGGAAAAATCGTACTTCGAAAAGTAGGAAAATTATATATTTTTTGCCCCTGCAATAAGCCAACACCAATTTCTACCTGGAACTTTCAATAAATTAAACACTAGGTACCTAAATAAAAATGATAGAAAAACTTTTCAAACTACTTATTCGATAAGTTCCCCTAGATTAGATAAAAAGACAGATTTCCATTCTGATCCCGGACTCGATAACGTAAAAACTACGTACAAATCGAAATTCCAACCCCGACGGTATAAATTACACGACGATGAAAGAAAGAAACGCTGAAAAATACGAACGCTATTGGAAATTTGTTCATAAACTCGGAGTGTTTTGACAAAAAAAAAAAGAAGCAAAAAATGGTTCTCTCGTCGATAACGAGCAGCTTTTGTCACAAAGATACAGAGAGCTCTTGTTTTCCATCCTTTTCTCCTCCCCATTTCTATCGCGTTACGGAAAAAAAAAAGTACGACGTTAATCTTGAAAAAGATTAAGACATCGGAGAGGAACCCCGCATCGTGCGTGGGAGTGGGAAAAATACGACAGAATGAAAGGTTCACCGCCACAGCCGAACATCTTTAAAACATTCAAAACGTCGCTTCAAATTGTAAATCGGCTTAGAAGGGAAAAAATTCGATCCGCGGACTGTTTCTGTATCACGATGCAAAGCGAGGAAAAAAATCGAATTGTATTAAAAATTTCGCGCCACGTAAAATTTCGAAATTATGTGATCGTGCGAAAACGTTTGCTCGCCAGATGGGAAATTTTAATCTCCCCGAGCGACTCGGTGGTATTTTTTAAGCACGAAAAAAAGTAGAATAATTTTTCGACATGGGTTTTAAGAAATCGAGGTTTTTGATAAATAACTCCGAGTATTGATAGGTCTCCGAAGTGTCGTATACTCGATGTATTTTCATTCTCGGCGCGATTTTTTTCACATTTTTGAAACGAGGAAATACGTGGAATTAAAATGACGCTTGGCAGCTGAGAATCGATGGCAGGAATGTGATTTTCATCGTTTCGCGGTAATTTTCGAATGAAAAAGTCGAGTTCGAAATGTGAATATTTTTTGATTTTTAGTATTGAAAATCTGTAGGAATCTGGAAACAGAACTGGAAATAATTTTCGTAGGAATTTAAAGTCGATTCGATGCGATGCGGTTGATCTGTGGGCGTGGAATTGATTCGTCGATACGTCGAGTGAAATTACCTAAAATAATTGAAAATTTAAAAAATATATATCGAAATCGTGGCAATAATACGTACGAACGTGTTATTAGATCTAGATACGGAGACCTGCAGACCCTCACCTTCGCATACGTATTTGGCTGAAACGAGGAAACGACTCCGATACCCCATAAAATAGCGATAAAATTGTTTCTAATAGAATCCGGCGAAGTCGATAATAGTACATAATATCCGATATCAATATAAACATAGTCGCAGCGACGAACAATCACGTTATTAAAACAGGCACGAAGGTGTTCATGAACATAACTCTATTCAGCTTTTGTGGAAAATCCGACTTGTACGAGGTTTCGGCTCGCTTAAACCAAACGTTGGATACGTGCCAATGGCTACCAGCAGTTTGTAGCGCCGACGGTGCCAAATAGTTAGTAATAGCGATTTTTATCAGCTGAAATACTTTCAACTATCTTAATTCTTTATACATTGATTGAAATAGGACATGCGTAAAGGGGGTTTTCGCAAACCCCTTGGCTAAAAACAAATGGTCACTTTTTACGTAGCCTTCGTCGAAATGATTGCTCAGCACATTTGAACACCTTTTTTCGACCGTTTCTGGATTTATTTTTAATTGAAAATTATGAATCGAACGCTGGTTTCTGTTTTTCTGTTGGACAAGCCGAACTTGAAGGTTGATTCTTGGAAAACTTCATGAAACAAAATCAAAGTACAAATATTATTTCGAAATATTAGCTTTTTATTTCGAAAATATCAAAATCGAGTGAAATAAATGCATTAACTGACAGAAAAAAATTACGATTTGATAAATAACACCTTTTTTTTAAATGGAATTCTCGGCGCAATCGACTACAAACGCCATTATCCATTTTTTTGATTATAATTACTCTTGGCTGAAACGTCGGTTTGAAAAAAATTTGATATTTTTTTGTTACAGAGAGTTATACACTTGGCCAGGAATGTTACACGACCAACGACGACGTTCAAACGAAAAAGGCAGAAATCATAAACGGCGACTCGACGATACTGGCGAATTTTTTATAAATTATTCAAAGGATTGGCCGGAGATTTCATCCATTCTTTTCGTAACATTTGTTTAAGCTGCGATAGACGTAAAGTAGGGTATTCTTTTTTCAGCCTTTCCATGTTTTCGGCCTCGAACGCTGTGAAAGCAGCTTTCATTCTTTTCTCCGGGTGTTTATCGATTTCTTTTTCGACAGCGCTGGAATACAGAATGTAGGGAAAGTTTGAGTGAAATTCGGTTAACACGAGATGTGCGGTATTAAAATATGTATTAAAAGTACCCTAAAACTTGGAGAGCTTCGTCGACAGTGCGTGCTTCTTCGACATCGATCTCTAATCGATTCAGGTTTTCGTGAATTGGCTCGTCTGCGGATACTTTGGGATCTGAGAGGGCTTCTTTCTTCTCTGTGATTATTTTTGTCTGGTCGAGAGAATAGCATCGATTAATCGTGTTATAGAAAAGGATAATTGCCCAGAGATGGAATATCCAACTTACAGCTATTTGAGATCGAGTTATTTTCGTAGGTTCTGGTTTGGCTGACTTAATGGAACTCATTTCAGTCTCTAGAAGAGCTTTGGTAGTTTGTTTCTTCTCTAATAATTCTTGTTTCTTTTTATCTTTCTCGTCCTAGTGAAGGAAAGGCATTAGAATGAATTTGTTCGAACGTAGATGTAGAATTGGATCGAAAAGGACGTACTTTACGTTGCTGCTTTCTTACTACTTGTTTGTCATCGTCTCGCCAATACTCGTCGTCTATTTGTTGTTGTTTTTTAAGCTGCTGCTCTTTCCGGACAGCTTCTTTGCGAGCTTTGGCGACCACAGCTTTGGAATTTTCGCCTACGAATTTTTTCGGCATCGTGAGATCTGCAGGCTGGGTCCTGGAAATTAAAGGTATGTCGGAGCTTGAACCAATGTATAGTGATGAGTTTAGGTATTTGAACGATACTTACGGACTAAAATTGCCAAATTTTGAAGCGCTGAAGCAAGACTGAAACGAGAGAATTCAAATTCAAAATAAAATTACTGATATTGTTATCACCAAGTTTGCTTATGGGTTCAGGTTCAAACGTGCTAAGTATTTGGATATTGTGAAATTGTTCTGAGTTGGCTAGGATGATTTTTAGTAAATTTGAATTTTTTTTATTAATTATTTCTTAGATTATTAATTACTACAATAAAATTGTCATTTTTTGGCCAAAAATGAAAAATTAATAATTTCACAGCAAAAGTTTATTCTATTTTGAAGCAACACTGTTTCATCTTCGATTACAGAAACGACAAGTAGCCGATTTTCACTTCTGCACAATTTTTATTTCACTTTTTTTCAGAATTTTATGTTCGAATTCGCGATTAATTGATTTTATTGACAACATTCGTACACAAAGATAATTTTAAATTTATAATTTTTCAAAATTTTTGTAATACTTACAAAAAATGGCTAAAAAAAACGAAAAAATTGGATTTCATCTTTCAGTGTGACCACTTGAGCAAATAATTATTTTTTGAGTACTAATGCTGGCTAAAACCGCATCAGTGCCAAGACCAAAAGTAATTTTAGTTTTCAATGTTTTCATCGCGTTGGAAATTTTTTTCAAAGTTTTAAGGTGGTTCTTCGAGTGTTGCGGGAAAAAACTGTGGCCTAGCTCTGCCTTAAAATCCGCTATCGGTAAATACTGATTCGACTGAGAACGACTATTCGAAGCGGAGCTGCGAACGAATTGAAACAGCTGCGCGCGCCTCCGTCTGCATCTCGTCGTTTATTTATAGAACTCGTTCCCGTTTCCCCCCTTCCGAACAAGCAAGCGAAATAATTGTTGATCCGCAGCTACTTGTGTTTTGACGATTCTGAAAATATTGCATTCGCTTCCGAGGTGATTGTTTTCGACTTACGCGCTGCAAACTCATCATTCACAGGTCAACGTATTTTGATGGATGAATGTTACAGTATTTTTCACGTAGATCACGAAAAAGACAATTTCAATTTTTTCAACTCGACTCAAATTTATTATTTCAATTTTCGCAACTCAAATTTTTTCAGACGTAATTTTTTCAACTACAATTTTTTTTCAATTTTTTCAACTCAATTTCTTTTTTAAATTTTTGCAACCTAATTTTTTCTTAGAATATTCTGAACTCAAAAATTTGTCTTTCAATTCTTTCAACTAAATTTTTTTCTCTCAACACTTGTGTCATTATATGATAAGAACAAGGAAAAGAAGTTATGCTGCTGCAAAATTTTAATTGAGAAAATTGGAAGTTGAAATAATTATAAGAAGAAAATGTGAGTTGAGAAAATTACGTCTAAAAAAAGTTGAGTTGAGAAAATTGAAAGTAGAAAAAATTGAGTAGAAAAAATTATAAAAAGAAAATATGAGTTGAGAAAATAAAAGCCCCAAAAAAAATGA
>JAVBJF010001485.1:0-13274 GCA_033439095.1 Pseudococcus viburni
GTCAAAATTCAAAAAAATGAAAAGTAACGTGTGACCTATCGTTTGCTAGGTTTTTAAGGGCACTGAGTATAAATATTTATTATTTTTCGGGATTTGACCCTTTTATGCCCCCCTCCCAGCGACCAATTTTGAAGAAATGTTGCAAGACAATGAGGTAATTTTGAAAGTTCAAAAGTTGTCAAAAATTAAGAAATGAATTTGAGAATCTGAAAGGGTGTTGAGGACAAAAAAAGTGAAACAACTAATCAAAATTTTCCTCTTCAACGAGGGGGAGGGAGGGTGAATTTTCACTCATACCTGATATGCGAGGAAATTAGAAAAATGTAAATAACTCCGCAACTCATGGCATTCGGGACGTATTTTTTTTTACCACGAACTAACCTCACCATGGGCCATCTAGAGTTTTTTGTAACAGTCTTGATGTACGTAATTTAGTAGAAATCATTTCATGCTCATCGAATCAATATTTTACCACGGACTTCAAGTTTTTATTCAAAGTTCCAAGGTTTTTATTTTTGAAATGTGTTTTTGTGATAACCCCGATGCTTAAATTTCTTAGAAATTATTTACTGAGGTACAGGCATCGGACCGAAATTTCGAAAAAAAATAGTAACTTTAGTAACTTTTTTTTCTGAAAAAAGTAACCAATTTTTTGTAAAAAAGTAACCAATTTTTCGTAAAAAATTAGACGATTTTTTAATTTTTCGCGTTTAAAAAATTATTCATACCCCCTCCTGCCCATTTTTTTTCAAACTTGCATTTTTCTCTGCAATTTCACTACCGAAGAGAAAAAAATTTAATCTAAGAATGAGCTTTATTAAATGAACAAAAATCAATTAATTTCTTTGTAAAACACAGTGTTCAAAACCACCAGAACCACTCAATTTTCGATTCTTCAAATGGGAACCAGAACCAATTGGAACCGGTTCCAAGATGCGTTGAAATATTCCCCAAAAAAGACCAAAATGAACCAATTTAGCAGGAAAAAGAGAAATTCCCAATTGGGAGAACCAAAAGAAATTTTGAAGCTTGTAAATTAACAGAACCACCAGCACAGGCATAAATATTTTTAGATAAAAACCACCACCAACAGGAACCATTTGATTAAATTTCTAATCAGTACAAGAACAACCACCACCAATCTGTGAATCGGTTCCAATTGGTTATAAAAAAATTTTAAGCAATTAAGTAGGCACCTTTATTTAATATTTATATGAAGTATGTAGTGTATTTCAATTTGGTGGGGGATGACGGAATTTAATATTCATTTCATATTCTCGTAATTTGGTATTTTGAATTCAATTTAACCGATCGCGATCTAGTCAGTACTTTAATTACTTTTTTGCTTTCTTTTGTTTCTTTCGGAGTGTTCAATGTCAAATCGAGCAGGTTTCGATCTTAGGTCTTCCTATTTTTCTCAAAATCTATTTACAGGTTCCCCTTGATGGTGCAATTGAATCATTGTCATCTCGATCAAAATCCTTCAGGTGGGGGGGGGGGGGGGAGAGGGGGAGCCGAGAGCCCACGTAATTTTCATACAATTAAGATTTTTTTGTGAAATGACTCAACTTTGAATGTTCATATCTCAATATTGGTTAAGTCCAAGAAGAATCTGTTTGCAGTTTCGTAAAGAATTGAAAGGAGATTGAAAATTGATGATCACATTTTGTAAAGTTCAAAGTTTAACCTCTATAATTAAAGTACAACTTTCATGATGAATATAAAAGAAAAAGATGTAGGCCACCATTTAAAAATCTGAAAAAATCACAGCAAGGAGAAATTTTCATGTTTTCAAATAGGTAATTACTTTTCAAGATGGGATCTCAACATGAACACCCCAAGGGGGGATAGGGGTTTTCAAATCTAGCCAAGATTCAAAAAAATGGCAAAACCAAAGTACCTAATACATCAATTTCGAATTTTGACGTTTCGGTTACGGTAATTTCGTTTTGCTTTTTTTTTTTTGGCGAGTTGAGCGAAAAAAGTAACTTTTGGTCAAAAAAGTAACTAAAAGTAACTTTTAGTCAAAAAAGTAACTAAAAGTAACCGAGCTTGAAAAAAGTAACCAAGTTACTTTAAAGTAACCACGGTCCGATGCCTGGAGGTATCAAAAATACCTATTTCTCACCTAAAGTAAGAAAATATTATGAGTAAAAATCCCCCCCCCCCCCGGAGGTGATACACGCGGATCCAGGCCAGATGGCCTATACTGAGGGTAGTTTATGGTATAAAATTCATCTCCTAAATGCCACATGGGGCGAGTTATTTAGGTTGTCGTAATTTTTCGGTGTAGATATTAGGCGATTTTTCGTAATTCAAACTCCCAACCCCCCCCCCCCCCCATCTCCATGTCAACTTTAGGGTCTGAAATTTTGGCTATGGAAGCTTCTTGTGATGCTCTACAATGTCTGTAAAAAAATTTCATTCGGCGTGTCAGACCTCGGGTAGCTCCTTTGTTAGGTGAATTTACACATCATCGAAGTACTAGTACCTGTTGCATTTTTTCTGGAAGAAATCATTTTAGAGGCTAGTAGAACTAAGTGCTAAAATTCGAGTGGGGAGGCACTGCGGTACCTCTTGCTATGAAATTTACTAAAAATTTGAATTTTGCAAGTGCATAATTTCGAAAGTTATAGCCGAAAGAATTTGAATTGATTACCTACAGAAAAAATGGCAAAATAAAAAGGAAAAACCAAGTATTCCAACGCAAAATTAGGTTTGAAAAATGAAAAAATTATGCCAGGATGTCTACCAAATCAAACGAATGAAAATTCAGATTTTTCCGGGCTAAAAATTCAAAAATTTCTTCACATTTTATCCCCCCCCCCTCCTTTTATGAAAAACACGTGCCTCAAATTTTATAAATTCACGTATTCCCTGCCAATAAATAAAAAAGTCAATGAGGAGGTAAAATATAAATTATTTTATGGAAACATAGGTAGAAATGTGATAAGCCCGAGCGAAACGAGGGCGTAATTTTTCGTGAAAAAATATTTTCAAAAGATGAAAATTCACCACTTTTCCCTCATTCGTATTTTTCAAAAAATGGCCAATAATTTTAAATTCTGTAAGTTTTATTTCCGCTCCTTTTGTTTCAACATCGTGGTGAAGGGCATCATGGCATTTCTTTCTCATTACAGCTCAATAAAAAGTAAGTTTCCAAAAAACTTGAGATTTCAAATAAATTTTGCAGAAAGAAAGAGTTTAAAGTACCCCGAGTGTAGCGCGGGGAAATTTTTTTTTGAATAAATACATGCATTTTTAGTATCAATTTTATTGTATGTATATTAGTACGGTCATTTTAGGTTTTAACCCAAAAAGAATTCCCGGAAACGGGAAAGTTCGTATATAAGCTTTGTAGAGGGTGTATTTCAACATACCCGGCTTTCCCTAAAATCGGTGAATATTTTGACCCCATTTAGGAGGGTGAGGGGATCAAATTTTCGTTTTTCGGGTATAACTTTCAAAATTACGTATTTACGAAAAAATATTTGGAACAAAAATTGTAGAGAATAAAAAAACAAACAATTTTGTTATTTACAATTTTTTCCTAGGACGTCATGGGAGGCAGCTAGAGGCTACAGAAAAAAATCAATTTTAAAAATTTTCCATTATCAGAAAAAAATCACCAAAAATCGGGTTAATCGACTTTTAGGGGCGGCTCTTTTGCATAGTACATCCTATTACTATGTAGAATAAGAAAAATGAACAACCGACCCCTCATCTCTAAGTAGGGGGGTGGACCCCCTGTAGAAAAAGTTGGATTTTCTCCCTGGAATATCTCAGCTACAGTGAAAAATTCGAAAAATTGGTTCAAACAAACGTTGTAGAGCGTTAAAAGACAGACATTTTCCTTTTTTTACATTTTTTCTACGTGGCCTTGGGGCCGAGCTAATGCAAAATGAAAAAAGATCGACGCGGGGTTCGAAAATTTTTCATTAACTTAATAAATTACACTGTGTAGGCCTGGTATAAAATCTAGCGAATCAATAGCCCAACAAGTGGGTTTCTGGGGTTTTCGTGGTCACTAAAGTCACTTTTCATAATCATCTAACCCCTGGACCCAAATTGGACCCCAAAAGAGAGGGTTTAAAATTTTGTGAGAAATTTTCGAACGCTGCGTCGATCTTTTTTCTTTTTGCATTAGCTCGGCCCCAAGACCACGTAGAAAAAATGTAAAAAAAGGAAAATGTTCGTCTTTTAACGCTCTACAACGTTTGTTTGAACCAATTTTTCGAATTTTTCACTGTAGCTGAGATATTCCAGGGTGAAAATCCAAATTTTTCTACAGGGGGTCCACCCCCCCTACTTAGAGATGAGGGGTCGGTTGTTCATTTTTCTTATTCTACATAGTAATAGGATGTACTATGCAAAAGAGCCGCCCCTAAAAGTCGATTAACCCGATTTTTGGTGATTTTTTCTGATAATGGAAAATTTTTAAAATTGATTTTTTCTGTAGCCCCTAGCTCCCTCCCATGACGTCCTAGGAAAAAATTGTAAATAACAAAATTGTTTGTTTTTTTATTCTCTACAATTTTTATTCCAACTATTTTTTCGTAAATATGTAATTTTGAAAGTTATAGCCGAAAAACGAAAATTTGAACCCCCTCACCCACAAAAGGGGGTCAAAATATTCACCGATTTTTGGGAAAGTCGGGTATGTTGAAATGCACCCTCTACAAAGCTTATATATGAACTTTCCCGTTTCCGGGAATTTTTTTGGCTTTTGGCTTTTTTTAAGCTAAATCGTCCGTACTATATTACGATCAACAAAAAATTACCAATAAAAAATCAGATAAAAGACGTATTAATTCGGCCCGAGCGGAGCGAGGGCGAAATTTTTTGAAAAATTTATAATAAAATAAGCAAAGAAACACTTTTCTGAATGATTCATCTTTTTCTTTGAATTTTCGAAAAATTCCAGAGAAAACTCCAAAATTCCCTGACTTTTCCAGACCACCAAAATTCCCTGACTTTTCCCGGTTTTCCAGAGAATGGACACCATGACAATGTACATCAGCCGATTTGAATTTAAAAACGAATAATGAGAACAAGAACACAATAATAATTTCATGTTCGAATATCATGATTAGTAAGATATAATGGAGCGGAATTTTTATTGAAAGTTTGGCAACGTGATGCCAAGAAACAGTCACGGAGCTAGATATTAGCCAAAGAAGTTGAAAAACTAAGAACGAAAACATTCAAAAATTTCAATGATTTCATAATTGGAAAATGAAAATTCATATTCAAGGGCATAGTTCGCATTACTTTGTGCATTCTCTCGCGCCTGTCTGTTTACATTATGGTTACCTATGGGAGGTTATAAAATATTTAAAGTTTTCAAAAACTTGACATTCTAATCGAATTTTTTTAGACTTGAATTTCTTTCAAAAATTTCCCAACCCAAATTTTTTCAAATTTTCTTATTCTAAAAATTTCAGAGCTGGAAAATAATTCGAGAAAAAAATTTGATCTGAAAATAAATCATTTTGAAAAAAAAATCAAAAGCTGCAAAAATTGAACTTTTGAGAAAAAATTTCAAAAGTTGAAAAATATATAAGGTATTTCAGGAAAAAATGCCAGAGTTGAAAAAATTTTAGAACTGAAAAAAAAGTGCGAGGAAGAAATTTCACAGTTGGTAAATAATTTTATTCTCCACACATGAAAAAATTTCAGGGTTACCTTTTAGCAGCTTTTCATCCCTGTCTCAAAGGCAAAATTTACACTTTTGAAGAAATAGATACAAAATTATAGGTACTCAACATCCAATAATCCAATAAATAATTTAAAAAGTAAAAATCTACACCAATCATCCAAGATTGTTGGCCAAGGGGGACATGGCAGTAATTATTGTGTATACAATATTAGATGAAGAACGAACCACTCAAAACAATGCATTAATTGAGTACCGTTTTTCCAAACTGAGCTAACTTCAAAAAACCGTGCATGAGGAAAGGGCCTTAGGTGCCATTTTTTTCAGAAAGGGCCTTGAGTGCAATTTTTTCTGGGAAAAAAAATTACACCTAGGGCCCTTTCTGGAAAAAAATGGCACCTAAGGCCCTTTCCTCATGCACGGTTTTTGAAGTTAGCTCAGTTTGGAAAAACGGTACTCAATTATAAAAATGTAAAAATCAACATTTAAATTTCAATCTTTATCTCACCGCCGCGCCAATAGGAAAAATTCATCCCAGGAGCAAATTTTACAAAAAATTAAATTAAATCGACCCAAGCACCCGAAATTCAAAACAACTGAATCTCAAAAGAGCGTGCTAATTTGATAAATCTTGAATAGTGGGCCAATTATAGTCAGAAAGGCAGTCAATGATGTCAAAAAGAATACCGTTGGGTAGAAATTATTTTGGAAAACTCAATACATATTTTGAAAAAAAATTACCGATTTTTTCAATCATTTTTTTTGCGCTAATTTTTCAGATAACCCGAATCTAATAAATAAACTTCGTGATTTTCAAAAAAAAAAAATCGGTTCATTCTATTACAGGGTGTCTACCAATTTTTAAAAATCAAATTTCGCGACTTTTTCGCGACCTTTTTTTTAAGGTATCTAGTATCTACCTCTCAATTTGACCCCCCCCCCCCCCCAAAAAAAAAAAATCAACGAGATCAAATTTATTATGGAAAAAAGTTTATAACACGGAAGAAAATACGTCTTTAATTTTGAAAAAAGACAATTTTTCACAAAAATTTTCCAAAAGTGAGTTATTTTATGGTAAAGAAGAGAAGTAGTTACTGCCCGAGCGAAGCGAGGGTGAAAATTTTACGAAAAATCATTTTAGAACGGATAAAATTATTAAATGATTATTGAGAAATAAATTCATGGAAAGTTTGAAATATTAGCAGATTTGGCCCGAGCGAAGCGAGGGCGAAATTTTTTCGAAGAATTTATTTAAAAAACAGCAAAAAAAGACATATTTCCAAATGGGGTTTTCCTTTAAAACATCCCTTAAAAAATTCCAAAATTCTCCAATTATTTTAAATTTTCCTGACAATGGACACAACCTTTGAAATTCCCAATCGTGATCGCTACTTAGTCTCTCACAAGAACATATTTTTCCGCTTCAAAATATTCAATTGTCTGAAATAGAAGGGAAGAGGACGAAGAGGTATATAATTTAAGAATGGGTTTTTAAAATTTATGAGCCCGAGCGAAGCGAGGGCGAAATTTTTTAGAAAAAAATCTTCAAAAAGGTGAAATTTCTTTACTTCTTCTGTTTTGTAAAGAGCGAAAAAAATGGAAGTAATTTCGGAAAAATTCGCGACTTTTGATGAATTTTGGGTCAATTTCGCGACTTTTTCGCGACTTCAGCGACCTAAATCTAAATTCGCGACTTTTTCGCGACTTTCGCGACTTTCGCGACCAGTAGACACCCTGTATTACCAAAAATGGTCAGATTTCAAGCCAAAATGCGTCAATTTTACTGCACATTTTGCAAAATTTCAACCGTATACTAAACTGAATAAAATTGGCGCAATTGTCGAATCAAAATTGAAAAAACAACGGGAAAAGAATAAAGTGAAAATTTTCTGCGCCAAAAGAAACATCGTTAACGGAGAAGAGCTACCACCTCCTATTCACCTTTCATTACAACCATTGTTCCCACATTACCACACATAAACGTACACGTGTACAAACTACATACTTCCAATTCTTCCAATCTTGTCAAATTTTGTCCAATATATTTCGCGAGAGCCAAAATTTTGTTCAATGCATTGTACTTACACATAATATTATGAAGTAATTTGATCCGGTGTATGTGTAGTAGGGTGGAGCGAAAAACCCAACTTTCAAAATTTAAAATCCCTGGGTGCGGAAAAGTGGCCACTAGTAGAAAGAAACCAGTGTACAAAATTTCAAATCGATTGAAAAAAGTTTTGAGGTGCCACCAAAACGTCAAAGTTTTTATTTATTTGAGATGCCAATTAACTTGGATTTTGATACCAAACATAAAAATTTTCCAACTTTTGAATCCGACCACTACTCAACAGAGATCTTCCATTCGAGTTTTTAAAAAAAAACTAGAGATCAAAATTGTTCTTAGGATCCAAAAAAATCGACATTTTGAAATCAAACTTGAAAATTTTCAACTTTCTGAGTTTTGCTCCTTCGTCCTGTGTAGCCTTTCAAAATAGTTTCAAAGAAAACAATTTCGAAATCGTATTTGAGATCCCGAAAAGCTGTTTTTCGATGCCGTAGACACAAAAAATTTCGACAGGTACAATTTTATCCTACCCTAAGCAGACCCAGAAATTATGTAAGATGGGTGCTATAATAAGGGCGGACCGTCAAAATTCAGTGAAATAATTGAGTAATCTGTTATTTCAGCGATAATGCATACACCGATTTGAAAAAAGAAAATTGAAAAATTTCAGGATTTTTGGAACAAACAATACACTCTCTAAATCTGAACCAGTCAAATTAAATCTAGTAAAATTCTACCTCTTTGAATCAGTGTAAAAAAATTCAACTGAAAATCAGTAATTTTTCACTTACTGATTTTTTTTTTCGAAAAATTGGGAATTGACTGAGAAGTAAGTGATTTTTGACTGAATAATCAACGAAAATCAGTAATTTTCAATGAAAAGTATTTTGTGTGCGAATTTTTAAAATATGTAACAGATTTAAATTTTAAAACGGAACATTTCAGCGATCTCATCGACTGGAGTAAGATAGAACTCGCGGAACCACCCCTCAAAAGTCAAAATCGCCTCAGTTTATGCCAAAATTCGATGCTAAAACCTAGTTCAACCTATAATTGTATTTTTATGTTTGTTTCAAGTTTGATAAAATATCATTAATATAAAATTGCGAAATATACAAATTTTTCACTATTTTCATTTTTCTCGGCTGTGGTGGCACCCCTAAACATTGACTGCGGGAGCTGAAATTTTGGAGGACGATTATACTCCTATCTAGGCCACTTTTCCACACCCAGGCTTTTCCTTTGAAAAAAAAAGTTGAAAAAAGGCCGATTTCACTCCACCCTAATAGGGTGGAGCGAAAAAACCCACCTTTCAAAATTTAAAATCCCTGGGTGCGGAAAAGTGGCCACTAGTAGAAAGAAACCAGTGTACAAAATTTCAAATCGATTGAAAAAAGTTTGAGGTGCCACCAAAACGTCAAAGTTTTTATTTATTTGAGATGCAATTAACTTGGATTTTTGATACCAAACATAAAAATTTTCCAACTTTTGAATCCGACCAATACTCAACAGAGATCTTCCATTCGAGTTTTTAAAAAAAAACTAGAGATCAAAATTGTTCTTAGGATCCAAAAAAATCGACATTTTGAAATCAAACTTGAAAATTTTCAACTTTCTGAGTTTTGCTCTCCTTCGTCCTGTGTAGCCTTTCAAAATAGTTTCAAAGAAAACAATTTCGAAATCGTATTTGAGATCCCGAAAAGCTGTTTTTCGATGCCGTAGACACAAAAAATTTCGACAGGTACAATTTTATCCTACCCTAAGCAGACCCAGAAATTATGTAAGATGGGTGCTATAATAAGGGCGGACCGTCAAAATTCAGTGAAATAATTGAGTAATCTGTTATTTCAGCGATAATGCATACACCGATTTGAAAAAAGAAAATTGAAAAATTTCAGGATTTTTGGAACAAACAATACACTCTCTAAATCTGAACCAGTCAAATTAAATCTAGTAAAATTCTACCTCTTTGAATCAGTGTAAAAAAATTCAACTGAAAATCAGTAATTTTTCACTTACTGTTTTTTTTTTTTCGAAAAATTGGGAATTGACTGAGAAGTAAGTGATTTTTGACTGAATGATCAACGAAAATCAGTAATTTTCAATGAAAAGTATTTGTGTGCGAATTTTTAAAATATGTAACAGATTTAAATTTTAAAACGGAACATTTCAGCGATCTCATCGACTGGAGTAAGATAGAACTCGCGGAACCACCCTCAAAAGTCAAAATCGCCTCAGTTTATGCCAAAATTCGATGCTAAAACCTAGTTCAATCTATAATTGTATTTTTATGTTTGTTTCAAGTTTGATAAAATATCATTAATATAAAATTGCGAAATATACAAATTTTTCACTATTTTCATTTTTCTCGGCTGTGGTGGCACCCCTAAACATTGACTCCGGGAGCTGAAATTTTGGAGGACGATTATACTCCTATCTAGGCCACTTTTCCACACCCAGGCTTTTCCTTTGAAAAAAAAAGTTGAAAAAAGGCCGATTTCACTCCACCCTAATATAAAATCTTGATGTCGATAAATTTTCAAGCACCAATACCTAGTATTACTTCACAAGAGTGTTACCAGCCAATCACAGGGTGTCTACCGATTTATCAGAATCAAATTTCGCTTCTACCTTTCGCGACTTTTTCCAAGGTATTTAGTACCTATCTACCTCTCAATTTGATACCCACCCCCTCCCCTCTTCTCCCCTCCCCTCCCCTCCCCTCCCCTCCCAAAAAACCAACGAGATCAAATTTATTACAGAGAAAATTTCATACACTGAAGAAAATACGTCTCAAAGGGTATAGCCGGATAAGGGATGTTTTTGGCCCCAGCCCTGAATTTCGATCTAATGTCCCCAGATTGTGTACGTTGATGAAAAAAAATGCTGGAAAAAATGTTGGCCCCTCCGTTTCGGAGCTATGGCCATTTTATTGCATTATTTTCAAGAATGTTCAATTCCAACGAAAGTGAATGAAATTTTCTGTTATTTGGCACCAAGTTACATCTCGTAGAGGTCTATTTACGATAATTTTTTCATCAATTTTGGTGCGCTCCTTCATGAGGTTTTTAACCATTTGAAATTTTCAACTGTAAAAAAGAGCTTAACAGCGAAGTTCGACCAATTTTTGAACATATCCTCAAAACGTGTTTTGGACGTAAGTTCACGTCACGTATTCAGTTTTGGCGATTGAGATGGCGTAAGGCCCGAAAATTGCAAAAAACCGTAAAAAATATTGTCATTTTGGCATATTTTTCCAATTTTGAGCATTTTATACGGAAAGAAATGACCAAATGAAAAAACCAATCCCGTATTCGTGTTTAGCAGGTCAAAATACCCCGATAAACACCCTTTTCGCGATCATTTTACTTTAAATGTCAAAATTCACTTTTTCCGTTGATTTTTCGCGACAATAAAGCTAAATTTTGAGATTTGAAGTAAAATGATGGCGAAAAGGGTGTTCATAAGGGTATTTTGACCTGCTGAACACGAATATCGGGATTGGTTTTTCATTTCGTCATTTCTTTCCGTATAAAATGCTCAAAATTGGAAAAATCTTCCAAAATGACAACATTTTTTACGGTTTTTCGCAAGTATCGAGCCTTGCGCCACCTCAATCGCCAAAACTGAATACGTGACGTGAATTTACGTCAAAAAACCCGTTTTGAGGATATTTTCAAAAATTAGTCGAACTTCGCTGTTAAGCTCCCCCCCCCCCCCTTCCCACCCAATGAAAAACGCATGCCCCATTTATAAATTTATGCAATTCCCTGCAATTTTTTAGCTTGTATCAATAAATAAAAAAATCAATGAGGAGAGAAAATATAAAATTATTTCATGGAAACACATGAACGCATTGAGCCCGAGCGAAATTTTTTGCGAAAAAATGTCATTAAAAGTTGAAAATTCACCACTTTTCCCTCATTCATGTTTTCCAAAATACGGCCAATAATTTCGAATTCTGTAAGTTCCATTCCCTCCCCTTTTTTTCAACATCGTGATCAAGTGCAGCATATGGCATTTCTTTCTCGTCACAGTTTATTAAGAACCAAATTTCTAAAAAACTTAAGATTTTAAATAGATGTTGTAGAAAAAAAGAGTGTAACTTGCCCCGAGCGTAGCGAGGGAATTTTTTTTCCGAATATTCATAATTTATTGGACAAAGAAATTCATTTTGAGCATCAATTTTATGGTACATACATTACGGTCAACAAAAAAAAAATGAATAAAAAAGTAAGATAAAAGATGTAATAATTTGGCCGGAGCGGAGCGAGGGCGAAATTTTTCGAAAAAATTATTAAGAAAATAAGCAAAGAAACACTTATTTTAATGATTTATCTTTTTTTTGGATTTTCGAAAAATCCCAGAAAAAATTCCGAAATTCCCTGACTTTTCCCTGTTTTCCAGAGAATGGACATTCTGTTATTTGACCGGAGCAAGGAAGCGAGGGCGACATATCTTTTGAAGAATTTTTTTTAAAAATAGCAAAAAAAAGACATATTTTCAAATCATTTCTCCTGCTGAATTTTTAAAACATCCCACTGAAAATTACAAAATTCTCCATTTTTTTAGATTTTCCTGAGAATGGACACGATACTCTCTTTGAAAATCCCCATCGTGATCGCTACTAAATCTCCCACAAGAACATATTCTTCCGCTTCAAAATATTCAATTGTCTGAAATAGAAGGGAAGAAGGTTCATAATTTAAGAATGTGTTTTGAAAATTCATGCGCCCGAGCGAAGCGAGGGCGAAAATTTTTTAAAAAAATATTCAAAACGGATAAATTTATTTACTTTTTCTGTTTTGTACAAGGCGAAAATAATTCAAGTAATTTCGAAAACATTCGCTACATTCTGATGAATTTTGGGTCAGTTTTGCGACTTTTTCACAACTTTAGCGACCTACATCAAAATTCGCGACTTTCGCGACCGGTAGACACTAGAAACCCTGACAATAAATTCAAAATTGGATAATGGAAACCTATAATCAAAGCAGTGTGGGGAGGGGGGGATGTAAAATTATCAAACGGGAGTGAACAAAATATTTTTGGAGTGATTTTCTCCAAGTTTTCCAGGTTTTCCAGACCAATTTTTTGAAATTTCTTATACTTCTTAAATATAATCAACAACACAAAAATTTTGAAAAAATATATATCGAATATTAATGATACCAAGAAACTGGACTGGGCAAAGAAATTACAAGTAGTATGAAAACGCGGTTTCTGGGTACTTTTTTTTAAATGATCGCGCGCAGCGATGTTTTCACGCTCCCCCCCGCCTCCCGCCTGCCCGCCGAGGTGCCTTGGCATCGCGTCATCATCGCGCCGATGTTTTCACGCCCCCTCCGCCTCCCGCCTGCCCACCGCGCCTGCCTCCCGCCTGTCTGGCAAGATTCCATCATAAATTTCCCGCCAAATTTTAAAAAATTGTGATCGATGCAGGCGCGCTCTACATTTTAAAAAATAAACTGTTTTTTTTTTTTTTTTTTTTTTTTTTTTTTTTTTTTTTTTTTAAATGTGAACTGAAAACTTTGGTTTGAGTAAAGTGCTTTT
>JAVBJF010001486.1:0-13271 GCA_033439095.1 Pseudococcus viburni
TATCAACAAAATGAAAAGCAATCACACGAGCTATCGATTATTCAAAATAAATAGTCTTCAAAAAATTTTCAAATCTCAACTTTGAATGACCCTTAGTCCCTTCATTTTTGATGTTAAGCAAAAAGTCAACAGAACGAAAAATTTTCAGTTTTCAACGTACGAAGTATCCATTTCCTTGATTAGTTAATTTTTCTAGAATTTTTTTGAACAATTTTTTGTTGCCCCTTCAATTTTAAAGTTAGGCAAAAATCCATCAAGTGAAAGAATGACCCTTAGTCCCTTTATTTTTGATGTTAAGCAAAAAGTCAACAGAACGAAAAATTTTCAGTTTTCAACGTACCAAGTATCCATTTCCTTGATTAGTTCATTTTTCTAGAATTTTTTTGAACAATTTTTTGTTGCCCCTTCAATTTTAAAGTTAGGCAAAAATCCATCAAGTGAAAATTTGTTCGGGTTTCAAAGTACTACTCATTACCATGGTTGAAAAAAAATTTAACGTGATTTTTTTTTGAAGCAACATTTGTCCCTTCAATTTTCAAAATCGGCAACATATTCATCCCAAGTTTTTTTTAGTGGTACCCGGTTCTATCCAGAAAAATAAGTTTGGCAGAAGATGCGTGGAACATCCGTATAACAAAAACTGAAGTGACGATAAAAGATGAAGAAAATAATTTCTCGTAGTCCTTATCGTTTGAAATGTTGAAAAAATTACTGGTAATTTTGTGGCGATTTTCAGAGCAACTTTCAAATTTTTTCATTATTTTTATGTACACCGTGAAAAAAATAACATGCTAATTTTTTTTACCAAGAATTCAGAAGGACGTGATAAAATTTAAACAATTTTTTTCGAAAAACAATGCGTGAAAGAAAACGTGGCCATCTTATCGTTTTAACATTTATGAAAAGAGGTCACCTGGTGATAGGATATTATGTCCACTAATGGAGATAAAGGTATGCATTTAAATTGTAGATATTCACCCTTACCCTTGTGACCAATTTCTCCAAAATTTGATAACTTTTCAAAAAAAAATTAAAAATTGAAAAAAATGAAAAAGATTTTGCCGAAAATCGTAGGTACCCAGCAATATGGATGTTTTTTTTCGAAAAATACTTTTGGTGTCCACTTTTTACCATTACTTACCTTATTTTTGAGAAGTAAATACATTATACTTACCTACTTACTTATTTAGAGAAAACATTTTCTTCTTGTGTATTTAAATATTCTTTTAAAAAATTGAAAAAAAGTTTTTAGAAAATTTTTCATCAAAATGGTCTAACAAAGAAACCTTTGCAACCCGTTCGCATCAATCAAGTCAAAATTTGACTCATTGAAAGAGTTAAACATTTATGTCTCAGAATCAAATTTCGTGCTGCTGAAGTTGATTTTTCGATTCCCTATTGGTGAATTTTAAGGAAATAGGTAAAATAGTCTATTGATTTATTGAATGGTTGATTTTTCATAAAAATAGTAAATCAAGAGATAAAAACTTTAAAACAGGTTTATAGCTACAGGAGTTGTAAAGTAGGAATAGGTACTCTGACCCCAAAAAAATCACTGGCGACGATTTTCCACAATTTTTTCAATCTTGGAAAAACTCATAACTCATTAGTACTTAATACTCAGTACGACAGGAAATTTAAAATGCATGAAATAGACATTTTTGCTACGTGTGGTCAGATAAACTTCCAAGCACAAATAAAAGATTGGTATTTTGATCACCTAAGATGAACTTTCATATGTCCAAGGTCCATTATTTCGTATTTCTTTATTTTTTTTAAATTTTTGAGTCGGAAGGAGGGGGAGGGGCAAGTTTCATTCCCTGTAAACGTCTTTGTTATACTAGTTTTTTTTGGGGAGGGGCCATCAGATAAGTTCAAATTATAGAATTATTCAAATTGTTTTTTTTGTTTGTTTGAACATTAGGTCTATATTGGGTTTTTCCGGAACAATACATATGTGACCCGTGCAGGGACAGGGTACCTAAAGTCGGAAAACTGAATTTTGCGTTAAAGCCAAAAAACGAAAAGTGGACAATTTTTCAATTTTTTTTGCGTTCAGACCTTCACGCATCTGTTACCAAAGTTTCACTTCGAATAACCTATTAGAACACGTCTAAATGACGTTTAAACCAACTGAAGAAAAGGTGCCTAAAATCGGAACGTATGTCCGCTGCAAAATTCGGTCCATGAAATGTGTCACCTTTTTGGGGACTCGTCACTCTAAACGTAAAAAGCTTCAAAAATCTCAAAATCGTTTTCCCTTTACGGAAAATAAGCTATACTGCTTGTAATTTACTTAATAATAAATAATACCTGGATTTCTTTTTGTAATAATGCAGTTTTTTTCAAAATTAAACGCATTGAAATAGTAGATTTTTTCATTTACCTCTCGCCGTAAGTAATTTTCGACATCAGAAACGAATTCCTCGTGAAATTTTAGTACAATAAAGTAGTTTTGGCAGATTTTTTGACGATTCATAAGTGCATGAAAAATAGCATTTCTTTTTATAAAGAATTATTTTTCAAAATTAAACGCATCGTAATGGTGAATTTTTCTTTTTTCTTTTCTCCTAAGGTAATTTTCGAGGTCAGAAACGAATTCCTCGTGCAATTTTAGTATAAAAGAGTAGTTTTGGCAGCTTTTTTGATGTACCTATGATATATAGAAAACAGGAGTAATAACTTTGAACGCGTTTTTCTCAGAATTCTTGTTTTTTTGGAATTCAAGAATTTACTAACTTCAAATGTCTCTATCTCGGCGAAAAATCTATCTTAGATGCTGATAATTTGATCAAGGTATCAATATGTTTCTTATGGTCTCCTTTATTATTTTAGCTAAAAAAAACTCATTTTTGAAAATTCCGACTTCAGGTACCTTTTCCCTGCACGGGTCACAATTTTTAAACTGCGTATATTTTAATTTACTTGTCTAATTCTTCGTATAAACATGAACATGTCAACGTAAAATTGGCTCATTAGGTAGTTATTTGAGAATTGAATGAGAATTTCACTATCATTCAGCATTAAAAAAATTTCCAATTGAATAGTGAACTTTAAAGATAAAATTTCTTGCTTGAAATGAATTTTGTGCACTTGAATTTTAAAGAAATGAATTCATATCCTTCAATAATGAAGATAGGCAAAACGTATACCTGAGCCATATTTATTGTTGCCGAGAGTTTTTCCTACAAGCTATATCCTTCGGACTGTCCAATGTCTATTAGTCACTTGATAAAAATTCAGTTTTTTTGGACAAAATTTTATTTCAAGATTTGAATATTTAATATCAACGAGAGTAAAAAAAATTCCATGCTACCTCTGTTAAGTGAAATTTCGACAAAAATTCAATTTTTTGCCAAAAATAGATTATCTAAAATTTGTGGCTATATTTTCAGAATGGCTTTGAAAGTAATTTTTTCCAAGTACGTACTTCCGAAAAAAGGGGCAAAGGTAAAAAGTGGACACCATTGACAATTTTGGGTGCAAACACCTGTAAGTATATTAAATTTTGTTAAAAGTAGTTAGATTTTAAGGTACTTGACTCATTTTAATGAGTAGGTATGGTATGTTAAAACTTTGTGGACAATGATGTATTGTGCAATTGTGCCTACATTCTATTTAAGAAACGATTTCAAAGAACGACTCCAAATAAAAAGCCATTTTTGATATCGAAATTTTGTCAGACTTCGAATTTTGAATTTTTTTTTCAATATTTACCGAAGTAATAAAGTCATATTTAATGATGACGTTTCCATTTCGTAGATCGATTGATCTGACATTTTTATCAAAAAAATTATGAACCGGAGAGTGAATCTCAAATTTTTCCAACTTATTTTCCAGAAATTTTCCCACTTTTTCTCCAAAGTTTTACAATTTGGTGCAGTGGCATAGCATGCCACAGTAATTAGAGATCTTAACATTAATTCTTTAAAATGTATCTAAGGAAACTTTTGCTGAGGCCTACCGAAAAATCATTTTCCCAACAAATTATTAACTAATCTATACCTATTTAGTAAACTTCTGATATTCTTGAAAGAACCCAAAGAATAAATGAAATTTAGTGTTTATTTAAAAAAAATCAAAATACATAAAATACCAGGGAGTGACAATTTTGACACGAACGTAGCGCGGCCAAAAGTTACTCTCTCATTTTTGAATCAGTGAAATTTATCAAAAACACTGAAAAACTGTCAGAATCGCAGCACAGTAATAAATCAGTGAAAATTTTTTCACTAAAAGCAAGTCAGTGAAAGAAAATCACTGGAAATCAGTGAAAATTCACTAAAAACCTCAGTGATATTTATGAAATTCACTGAAAAATCTGTGAAACTCTTTGAATAATCTGTGAAAAATCGCTGAAAATCAGTGAATTTCACTGATTTTTCCTGTGCTGCAAATCTGACTGTTTATCAGTGACTTTTCACTGATTCGGAATGAGAGAGTACCTATAAAAAAAAATTTTGAAAGACTTTTATAAATATTTTATTTGCATCCTTCATAAAAAAAAGTTGTTCGATACTAAAAAAGTAAGAAAACTGAAGAAATCAGTTAGGTAGGTCTCGGTACCTAAGAAGAAAATTTAGGTAAAAATGTTGGAAATTTGAAATTTAATTTAAAAGGAGAAAAAATGGTCCGGGCGGAAGGCAAACATTTTTAAAAATCGAAATTTTGAATTAAAAAAGACATTCTGAGAAAGTGGCATTATATTTCGTTATATCCAAGATTTTTAATGTGAAAAAACTACATACCTTATTATAGAAATTGAGTTATTAAGTAGAAAATTTTTCAGAAAATTATTGAAAATTGATATTCTAGTAATGAAACTTAAAACATTTGAAGGAAATATTGGAATAAAGATTGTCCGAGCAAAGCGAGGTCAAATTTTTTTGCAACTTTTCATTATAAATAGGTAATGAAAAATAGAGTATTTCGAATTTTCTCATGATTTTTGAACAACTTTTTTTGAGTTTTCTCAACTCATTGCAGAATTTTTTACAATAGGTCAGTTGGAAAAATCAAATTTTGAATTTTTTTTTCAAATTCATACCAAAATTCCAACTTTACCCGTAAAATTTCCAACTTTTCGTCAGAATTCTCACCTTTTCCCCAAAATTTCCCAACTTTTTGTCACAATTTCCAATTTTTTGTCAACATTTCCAAGTTAAATTCGTTCGAGGAGTGAGACACCCCTCACACCACCCAATCGCCACGTCTCTGCAAGTGGTACTTGATCGACCATTGTCGATTTTGTTAAAATATCAAAAAAATATCCATTTATCTAAACGAAAATGTACTGAATTTTTTTTCATAAAAATTCGTCGAATTTCTGAAAAAATGTTTAGCAACGACGGAAAAACCTCGAAAGCGTACTCACATTTTACATATCGACAGCGCTAATCTAAGTACAACTTATTTTTTGTTTTTTGTCAAGCTCAAGAACGGAAATCGCAGCGTTTTCATTTACATACATACTGACGAGGGCGGGTGAGTGGAAAAATTTACAATCGCTGAAAGCGCATGGTTAGAAGGGAGTGTTGGAGGGTTAAACATGTTCGACGTAATGTATTTATTTTTCAAAGTTTCATGTTCGGCGCTTTTGTTCGATAACATTTTACGACTTAATATATTTCATATGTCCTGGGTCCTCGTATTGTGGCATTGTTTTTAAAAAAATACTGAAGTGTGTTGAAAATAGTTTAAGTTGTTTTCAAACTTCCTTAAAATGAAGCAGAAAACGATAGGATAGAGATGAAATGTTTTAAATTGGAGCTAAGTACATAAAATTGCTTCAAATATTATTATTTTTATTTTGAAATAATGTTGAAATTTTCGTTAAAATTATTAAAACGTATTCGCAAAATCGATTAAGCGTTGATAAAATTGCTTCAAATATCTAAAAAAATTTGAAAATGAGATGAAAATTTGTCAAATGTGAGAAAAAATGTCTAATTAAAAAAAGTGTAAAAAGTACTTATCTAATGTAAATATTGATAAAATGTCATTAAACGATGATAAATTTAGCAAGTCACTTCAAACATCACAAAAGTGTAAGAAAAATTACAATCGTAAAAAATTCCTAGAAAATCGTCTAAAACTGACGTGTAAAAATTAGGTATAGATAGGTATCTATGTTTGCGATTTTTTAACCCATTTTCTTTGAGTGATTTTCTCGCCATTTCTAAAATATTTAAAAACATTCAGAAAATTATTTACCTATAGGTAAGCAAATAACATTTTCAACAGTTTTTTAATATCTCAAGTACCTACCTAGGTACCTATCTGGTAGCTACCTAGAATTCTTATCAATATTTGAACGATTTTCGAAACAATTTCCTTTAAGAATTGTGGTTTTCAAACAATTTTTAACTTTAGGTAGTTCAACAATTTTTATGACACGCTCGTGGTGTAGCAATTTTTTTCAATTTTGTAATTTTTCACCATAATTTGTACAATTTTTATAATATTCAAAACAATTGATTAATTACCTACGTAAAAATACAACTTTGCGACCATTTCCAAGGCGTTTGAATGTATTTTCAAATGATTCCTTTTTAACGATTTGTTCAACAATTTCAACGGTTTTTGTAATTTTTTAAACAATTTTCTTGATTTGATCCATTTTTAGAATAGGTATTTAAAACAACTCTTATTTATTTGAGATATTTTGAAAATTTAAAAAAATTTTCAACTACCTATTGAACGATTAAATAGTTTTAGTTTGCATCCAATCCAAAAAGCAGAGCTAGCCCAAAAGAGGAAGGTCACCGGGGGGGGGGGGCTCCGCGACATTCACCTTTTATTGTTAAGGAGTAAAACAATAAAAATAGTTGCACTTTCATTCGCAAAATTATGTTTGAGTAAAAAAATTCCCCGAAGTGATGCCTTTTTTCTTTTGTTGGAAAATTTTCGTTTTTTTAATGGGTTCAGACTTTCAAAACGAATCAATTGTCTGTGTGAATAGAAATTTTCTGTAAAAAATTACCAATTGCGTAACGTAAGTTGAGAGAACTAGAAAAAATCGGGAGAAATGTATTCCAAGTGTAAAAAATTTAATTTTAGTCAAAAATGTTTAATTTTTCAGCCCTTCTTCTTCCCACAAGTCTACCCCATCGATCTCGTCGGTCTATTCAGGTTCTTGAATTCAAAAGTAATTTTTCAAAAAATAATAATAGAACAAGAAACATACAGGATGGGCCATTTATGAAGTGTTACCGGGATTTTAAAATTGCTCCAAAAGAACGCAGAAATAGATGGAGCTTCAAAGTTTTCAGCGTTCAATTTTTTGAATTAAGTATTTTGAGTACGAAAATAGTTTTACTAAAAGGTGGTTCTAAGGAGGTTTTTGAAGCTTCTGAATCCATATTTGGCTCGGGCTACTTTGACTTCAAACCCATAAAAATCGACTTTGAATGTAGGGGGAAGGGAAGACTGAAATTGAAAACTTTATAGATCGAGGTATCGAAATTCACGTATTTTCACCCTCGGAATCCATTTCTGAAGTCATTTCAAACCCTAATCCAAGAATCGAGCTTGAGCTTTGAGGTTGAAGGTACCTAAGTGGAAAATTGAAAATCCATCAGAATTGTTTAAAATTTTATAAAAACTCTCAATAAAATTATTGTGGAATATATTTCAAGTTTCAGAAAAATGATTAAAATCCACCTCAAATACATCATAAAAATAATTTTGATAAAAATGTACCTACCTATCACAATTACAGATTTTGTAAACACCTGTAGTTTTAATTTTTACAATGTTCCACTATTTCGACATTTTCGATTTCATTTTAAACATTTTCGAAGGAAGTTCAACGATTTTATTGAATTTTAAATAATTTTTATGATTATTATTTTTTCAATAATTTTTGCGATAATTTGCAATCACCAATTCGAAAAGTGCTTACTTACCTACCATGTAATATTTTATCAACTATTAAGTACGTTGATTTTGCCTGTTTGAAAAATTTTTATGACGCGTTCAAAATATTTTACGATACCTATGTAAGCCTATACTTATTTCACACAATTTTACTGATATTTTACCGACTTATACGTCTTTTTGTTTTTTCGCTACAATTTCCATTTTAATTTAACAATTTTGCCTACATTTATGATAGGTAAGGTAACTTAATGTTTACAATGTTTTACGACCATTCTACATTTTTGGATGTCATAAAAAAGTTGTGTATTATTTGAACCGTGTTAAATCAAAAGAGACCCAAGCGACATCAAAAATTTCACCAAAAAACAAACTTAAAAGCACGACAACTTCTGAAAAAGTTGAAGAAGGGATAATAAGTATGAAAAAATGCATTAATCTATCAGTAATTTACGTGTTCAGACGCTTATTTTGTGTCCCCGGTGAGAAATACGTTAAAATCTCAGCACTTTCAAATTTGTCGCTTTTGATTTAACACGGTTCATTTTAAGAAATTAAAAATGAAAACCTCAATTCCAAAAAGTGCTTAGTCCAAAAAAACGAAAAATGAGTTAGTGACGTCATCGAGTAGTCTAGGTAATTTCTCACCAGTTTAGGACGTCATACAGCCGAAAACTGAAGATGGGCCATTTCTATGGAATTTTTTAAAGTGTTCAAAAATACTAAAATCTTCTGGAGGCTCCGAAACGTCCCGAAACCGCTTCCAATCAATTCGGCAGGTCAACATTAGGATATATACAAAATTTAAGTTTTTTTTCGTTTCAATTTAGAATTTTTGCTGAATGATCAAAAAGAAAAGAATAGGTAATTAATAATAATTTCATTACATTTATGTAGGTCCGAGATTTCACCCCAAAAATTTCAAAAAAATCAGTACTGTTCCAAAAGGTACTTAGTCCAAATTTCATCAGCCTCTCACACAGACAGAGTCGCAATGGTGGGAATTTTTTAAATGAGATTACCTAGAGGAACCGTTGCACTACAGCTTAAGATATGATTCATCATATTTTCAAAAAATTATGTAGTCCAGGCAAATAAGAGAAAAAATGTACCAAACCCTCCAAAAATTAAATCCTGATTTTTTTTAACGCTTTACGTTCGTAATGGTCCACTACACACCATACTAAAATGGGCCCCCCACAACCCTCCGCTACCCCCAGGGGAGTGGTAAATGTCTGCTGGAAACCGGGTTTTCGTGAATATCTCCTCAAATGAGCTTCAAAATAAAAAATAGTTATGAACAATCTTGCTCTACGCGTAATTTCCTATCGGAAGGGTTTTTTTCTTTTTCAAAAACACTCACTTCCTTGGCCAAAAATTAAAGGTAAAAATCACATATATGTAGGTATTTTTTAACAATTCACAGCATTTTTGGAAAAAATCGAAACTTTTGGGAATATCTCCTCAAATGGGCCTCAAAATGGAAAAATGGTTATGGACAATCATGTCCTACGTGTAATTTCCCTTCAGACAGGTTCGTTTTTTTTTCGAAAACATCCACTTCTTTGCCCAAAAATTAGGGGTGAAATCGTCTATTTTTCCAATATTTACAGTATTTTTGGAAATGATGAAAATACGAAGTTGAATGCACCCAAAATTATACCAGTGAAGAGTAATTTTTTTATACATGCTGGTAGGGTACCTATTCCAAAAAAATTCACCGCGAGAATTTCAACTCCTACCGACTACCATTAATTATAAGAGAGGTTTGGTTATTGAATACTGCAATAATCTCTCTTATAATTAACGGTAAGGGGTTGAAATTCTTGCGTTGACTTTTTTTATCAGTCACCGCAAGAATTTCAACCCCTTACCGTTAATTATAAGAGAGATTATTGCAGTATTCAATAACCAAACCTCTCTTATAATTAATGGTAGTCGGTAAGAGTTGAAATTTTCGCGGTGACTTTTTTTGGAATATTCTACCAGAATGTATAAAAAAATTACTCTTCACTGGTATAATTTTGGGTGCATTCAACTTCGTATTTTCATCATTTCCAAAAATACTGTGAATATTGGAAAAGCAAGCGTTTTCACCCTTAATTTTTAGGCAAAGAAGTTGATGTTTTCGAAAAAAAAGACGAACCTGTCTGATAGGAAATTACACGTAGGACATGATTGTTCATAACCATTTTTCCATTTTGAGGCTTATTTGAGGAGATATTTACAAAAGTTTCGATTTTTTCCAAAAATGCTGTAAATTGTTGAAAAAGAGGAAATTTCTTTGTATTCGTCTGTGAAAATCCGGAAAATTAAGACCACTCCGACATCCTGAGAGCCAAAACTCGCGGAGAAAAGTAGAAAAGAAGAGTTGGAAGGCCAAAACCTTTTTTTTAGCAATTGCTTGCAAGCCTTGGAATTCTTTCTTAAAATTATCGAATTGAATGTTTCTAGTGTTTTTGTGATTGAGAAAGTTCAAAGTTTCTGGTGTAATCACCGCATTTTAATAATTACAACTTTGAGTAAAAAAAATTCACTCAAAGTTCATTTTTATGGTTGTCCCATTATCGTCCACCTATAATCTTATGTAATTTGCTGTTTTCAAGTGATTTCGTTTTTTTCGATTTTCTCGAATTTTGGTTGTAGGGTTGTCATTTCGGTCTTAAACTGTTCATCTGTGAAAGATGAACACGAAAAAATTTTTTTTCAGTAGATTTCGTTTATAGCGGACAAAATCAGTCGGTGGTCGATATTAGGAACTCAAAATTTCGATCTCGCGTTTTGACATGTCTCAGAAAAAAAATCCTAAAAAATCCTAATTTTTTTCGGATGATCCCGGGGCTTTCCGAAATTGTAGGGGAAGGATGTAGGTATCTATTAAGCTATCAATCACATTTCCAACTCTTATACTTTTAAAATGGCGAGGCCTCAAAAAAAAAGAGGTCGATAATGGGATACCTTACCCTTAAAGCGCGAAAAAAATCAGGATTTAATTTTTGGGGGTCAACTCCTAAAATAACTGGACTAATGGGCATGGGAACATTTTTTTTTGGATTTCCCAAAAAAAAACATTTTTGGACTAAGCACTTTTTGGAATTGAGATCTTCAAATAAAATAATGAAAGGGACCGTAATACTGATTTCAAAATAATTTTTAATTTACAATGTCCACTTTTTTTTATCGAACTCATTAAGTAAATAAATCGGAATTAGAAAATGTAATTTGTGAAATGGTTCCTTTGAAATTAATCTCTAAATCCCTGAAACCATTCCATCAACCTTTCAATTATTGAAAAGTCATCGATGAAATGAATTGTTTTGAAAATTTTCTTCAATCGTCATTACTTTTTTAAAAATTAGTTTTGATGATTTACTTTTGAACCAGCAAACGATGATCGGTAGGGGTAGGGAAAATTAGTAAAGAGGGTTGGGAGGGTTGACAAACATGCTCGAGCGAGCGAATTTTTTGGAAAAAGAACGAAACAGGTTGTAAATTTCATACGACGTATTTCCTGACCGATAGCATTTTACGACTTCGTAAATATGCGATCAGTTCACACTTGGTGTTACTAGTAAAATAAATGTTCGACAACGCGACTAAGTAGGTATTTTTTTTTCAATAATTTTGTGTTCGAAAAGCTCAGTAGGGTATTTTTTTGAGTACGAGGTGACCGATTTGCTACCTGTATAAAAGAAGGTACACTGTTGAGCGCTACGCAGTGTTTCTTCGCCAGTGTTTACTGATGATTTAAACTGTGGTCGGTCGCGGTTTCAACGTGTATGATCTTTTACTACTCAGAATATTTTATAACCAGAGTGTGAATTCATTCGAATTGAAAAATGAGTTTTTTCGGTTTTGTGCCCGCGTCGGTAGCTTACGCTACAGTTTCTGTACAGACTATTGTCAAACTTACTGCCGCCTTAATTAAGCTTTTGCCGTTCTTAGCACCAGTGATACTAGCACTGGAACCACTGCTCATAGGTGTTGCCATCATATTTGGAACGCTCATAGGAACTTTGACTCTGTCTGTCGTTTATGAACCGATATTAAGAATTCTACAAAAGTTACCTTTTCAACTTCCACAAAATCTCTACGTTTCATCTATGTTGGCGTTGGCTCCATTCTTCTATTTAATATTGATCACTATATTACTAGGCCCACTTGGTTTACTACTGTTTCCTATTTTGCTTCCGGTCGATATTTTATTAGTGGTCGTATTTGAAATTTTAATTTTACCGCTTGGTTTAATTACTGGGTTAGTGACTGATCTAGTAACCTTTTTGAGTTTGATTCTTTAATTAAGGAAATAAAATTTGAAAAAATAGGTAGGTACCTTTATTGAAATTGTGTAATGAATTTATTTTTAAGATTTATTTTTCATAATTTAAAGTCTAAATAGATACCTACCTAATAAATTTAAGGGCTAATCTAGGAACTAATCTGCAGCAACGCAAATATTGCGCAATTCTAAAATACTGATGTGCAGTTTCGAAAAATTATTTGCAATGATAAATTTCCAGAAAAACATAATAATAGGCAAGACATTTGACAAATATTAGCTCAAATATTAATAGGTAATCTATTTTTCCTAATTTAACTGATGATATGTTCCTATTAATTAAAAATATAAAATTATATTTTAATTAAATGCCTACCCAAAACCTATTAAGTACGTGTGTTACCTAATGAATAATAGTCATAATTTTCTTTCATTTGTAAATAAATTATAAGAATTTACTTTTTTTTAAATTCAATCAGAATCGGAAATATAATTTGTGACGTGACTCTCACATTGAAATCATTATTTTACTTCATTCATTCATTCATTCATTCATTCAGAAAATAACTTTACCAGAAAATTTTCTCGTTAAAATTTTTTGTGAGGCTATGGGACCAATTTTCTTTAAATATTTTTTAACAAGGATATAATTAGGGTGAGGCGTATTCACCGAATGGCCCAAATGATCGTTTGCCTATCTCAGCTAATTTTCAGAAGGGACAAATATTTTAGAGTGTAATTTTTATCCTCAATCAGGAAAATAAATTTGTAAGAACTATTAAAAGCATTAACCCCCCCCCCCAAAAAAAAAGGCTTTTTTAGCCATTGAAAATCAAATTATTCAACTCTTTTCATTCGTTTATTCGCTAGGATACAATGGGTACATGTACACTAAAATATGTAAGGGAAAGTGGGGCAGGATACACCAGGGGGCAAGATGCAAATTGGCTTATTGTCGTCAGTGATGTGATTGAAAAAATTTTTCTGGGCAATTGGTGGATGAGTATCCATTCGATACAAAATGGAAAAAAATTACAGACCTGACGGATTGCTTGTCTATGAGTTACAGGGGCGTAGCTACCCGGGGGGGGTCGAGACCCCCTGGCGTCAAAAA
>JAVBJF010001487.1:0-13267 GCA_033439095.1 Pseudococcus viburni
TATTTTCAACCAACATATAAACAAAGTTCATCCTTCTTCTTCCTTTCCCGCCTTCCCTTCAGATGTACAGAAACATCCGAATGTGTGTGCAAGGAAAAATGTATTTTTCAATGAGGGTGTTAATTGCATACATCATTTGTGTTTTTTTGTATTTCTGAGGTATTGAGCGAAATCAAAAGAGACCAATTTACGTAGATGGTCAATATCTTTGCTCAATATTTTAGGAAACATTGAATCAAGGTATCATGTGGAAACTTTTCAAATCAAAATTCAAAATTTTTGTAAGATCTTCGGCGATTTTTTTTAGTTAAATCTTTCCTTTGCCCCCGAATTACGTCTTTACTCTCTCATTTCGAATCAGTGAAAAATCACTGATAAACAGTCAGAATTTCAGAACAGGAAAAATCAGCAAAATTCACTGATTTTCAGCGATTTTTCACTGATTATTTAAAGAATTTCACAGATTTTTCAGTGAATTTCATAAATATTACTGAGTTTTCAGTGAATTTTCACTGATTTCCAGTGATTTTCTTTCACTGACTTGCTTTCAGTGAAAACATTTTTACTGATTTATTACTGTGCTGCAATTCCGACTGTTTTTCAGTGATGTTTGATAAATTTCACTGATCTAGAAAATGAAAGAGTACAAAAAATGTAAAATTTGTATTTTTTGAACAATGTAGAAATATCGACTTTTAGTCGAATAAAATCGCAAAAATCGATACTTGAAAATGATGAGTTTTCCGTTCCTTCGGAAAAGTCGGGAAACTCGACTGGAACGCGATTGGTCGTAAGACGAAAGATAGAGCTTCGTAATTGGTCGATTCTGTTTTTCGCTGCTTTTCGGCTAGTACGGTCGGGATCTGCTTCGGGGACCTTTACGATGAATTTTCCTGACTTAAACTTCGGTTTAAGCAGGAAATAGGATACCCGCTTTTCCGACGGTTCGGAAAAGCTCAATCTACGTTAACGTAGATTTTCACGATATGGTATCTACGACGAAGTAGGCACGTAGCTCTGAATACGAAATTTTCACGGTCACGTCGACCAATTAAAACCAAGGATTACGATACTTTTCATTTCGTGAAATTACGATATTAAATTCAAACGATACTTTTTCAAAGAAAAACTCGAGAATTAAATTTTCACTAATTTTTATTCGGAAAAATTAGACATTTACACGATAAGTTTGACACCGATTTTCCAATGGAAAATCGATGCTTAAAAGAAAGTTTAATGACCTTTTCGCGACAAGGTTCTATACGATACAAAGAGCCGCGGTTAACGAACGATCGCGAAGAAACAACGAATAAATAAATTAGCGGCCGTAGCCAATAATAACTATAATTACATAACCGCGTATAAATCGAATTTCTAAACGGTAAAACTAACACCGCCCCTCGGACGATAATTTATTTTTTTAAATTAAATTCAAAAATCTCGTTCGACAAACGTTCGAAGACGATCCTATTGGTCGATTTTGTCAATAGATCGGCAATGTTATCGCTCGATGAAATTTTCACGATGTGAATGACACCGGATCTGATAAGATCGCGAATATGATGGTACGATACATCAATATGTCGAGTGCGACGAGATTCGTCGGTATTTGCTATCGAAATAGCAGCATTTGAGTCGCAGAAGATCGGTACGACATCGGTGACCAAATCAAGACTATCAAGCAAATTGATCCACGATCTAGCTTCTTTTCCGGCGGTTGATAAAGCTACGTATTCGGCTTCCGCCGACGATAAAGCTACGCAATTTTGCTTTCGGACGATCCAGTCGATGATATTTCCATTCAACATGACGACGATACCGGTAGTGGATTTTCGATCGGAATCATCACCGGCGAAATCGGAATCGGAATACAATTTTAACGGATACGATACATTCAGGTAATTCGAATTGTAAACTAACGACCGATCGATTGTCGTTTTTAAATACCTAATGATACGTTTAGCATAATTAAAAATTTCAGCATTAGCGAGATGCTGAAATCTGCACAAGAAATTTACGGCAAACGCGATATCGGGACGAGTACCTCGCGATAGATACGATAGCGATCCTAAGATGCCACGAACTTTCGTTTCGAACGATTTATCCAGCCGTTTGTCTTCGATTTTTAAGCCGGGTTCCATCGGCGACGATATCGGATTCGAATCTTCAAGATCATATTTCACGATTAATTCACGGATGTACGATTTTTGATGTAAGTACGTTACATCGTCACTTTTACGTTCGATTTCGATACCGATGAACTTTTCAGGTTCTTTTAGATCTCGAATTCCGAATTCTTTATTTAGCTGATCGATCAGCCATTCGATTAATTCGGCGTCGGAACCGGTTATTAAGAAATCGTCGACGAAAATTACGAAAATACACCGAGTTTTATCGCCGTCTTTATTTACATATACGCACGGATCGTTTGCAGACTATTCGAAACCTAATTTTTCTAAAATTTTCTTTAATTTTTTGTTCCAGTTCTGCGGCGAAGTTTTGAGTCCATACAAGGACTTTTTTAACACGAATACGATTCTGCGTTTTACGGAAGATCCTTTCGGTGGATCGAAAACTATCATACGAGTCGCTTCGCCATTTAAGAACGCCGTTGATACATCGGCTTGTCGGAGTCTCCATTTATTCACGGTGGCTATGCAGACGATACCACGGACGATCGATACGTTTGCAGTCGGCGCGTAAGTCTCATCCAGCTCGTATTGGTGAGAGTCCTTGTATCCGCGGAGAACTAATCGAGCTTTAAATTTTACGACGTGATTAACCGAGATTTTCTTCCGCAGAACCCATCTCGTATCGACTTTGGAAAAGTCCTTGCCTTCAAGCTCGTCCTCGGTGACTTCGTACCAGACATCTTTCACTGCCATCGCTCTCAGTTCTTCCTCGATCGCCTTTTTCCACTCGTTACCTTCAGGACCGTTTACTGCCTCTTCATACGTGAGTTCTTTGCCCTGCTCGGTAGCTATTAACGCGGAGTATTCGATACGATCGTCATCGTTACACAGATTGGATTTTATCGCGACTAACGAATTTTCGACTGTTTCAGGTTCAAGATTTACGGTACCGTCGTACGAATTTTCATTTAACCGGTCAGCATAAAGCTGATTTTCATCGAAGATGACGTTAGACGAATACGATAGTTTATTTCGCGGTACATCGAGTAACATGTAACCTGTTTCAGTATAACCGACTAACATTTTTTCAACGGATTTCGGATCTAATTTTGTTCGTTTTTCTTTAGGAATAAATTCCCTAGCGACGCAGCCGAAGATACGAACATATTGGAAAGTCGGATCGCGATCGAACCATAAACGATACGGACTCTTATCGGCGATAGCAGAACACGGAAGACGATTATATAAAAACGTAGCCGTGTACAACGCGTACGGCCAAAATCGACGAGGAAGCTTCGAATCGAAAAGAAGCGAACGGAGTTTTTCACTGATGGTACGTAGAAAACGTTCGGCCGTACCGTTATGTTCGTGCTCGTAAGGCTCCGAAGCCATTAAACGCATACCTTTTTTCTCGATTACTTCGCGAAATTTACCGCCTATAAATTCGGTCGCGCTATCGCAACGTAGTTGCTTGATTTGACGATTCCATAGATTCGTTACTATGTTATCGTATTTTTCGAAAAATTCGCCGACTTGCGATTTAGCCGTTATCGCGAACGTTACCGCGTAGTGAGTAAAATCGTCGACGAACACAAGAATATACCTTTCGTTATCGATACCGGCGCTCAGCGGACCCATTACGTCGACATGGACTATGTCCAACGGTTGCTTAGCCTTTTCGCGCTCGGTATTGTAAGGCCCACGGTGCTGCTTCGCTTTTGCACAAGTATCGCACTCGTTCGTTAAAGGGCAGTCATGTTCGGTACAACTAATATCGGGTATTTTATACATAACCGATCTACTTGGATGGCCTAACCGACGATGCCATAAAGCGTTTAGCGCGAAATCGAAATTATCGGTAACATTATTTAGCTTAAATTTTACAGTAAGCAACCCGTTCGACTGTTCGAAAACATCAGTCAGTTTTTCACCAGTGTCGCGGTGAACTATCGAAATTTTATCGGCGATTACGGTATCGTACCCCAGACGACGAATCTGGCTCACGGACATTAAGTTGTACGATAGATCGGAAATATAACTTACGTTTTGCATCATAAAGTTTACGCCGCTATCGTTAGTGACTGGTAACTCACCGACCGACGATCGTACGATGGCTGTATCTTGTTTCGCGACGATAATTTCAGCGTTCTACGTTACTGGCTTTTCGTTGACCAAAATACCAGGTACATTTATCATGTGGCTAGTGGCGCCGGTGTCGAGCACGAAGACGATTTCACCGACGGTTGAAATTAGCGCTACATTTTCTTCGGATGTCATAAGAGCCTTTGGACGATTCGACGATTCGGTATTCGACGGAGATTTCGGCGCCGGCGAATTCAAACTGGAGCTGGAACTCGGTTCAGACCTTTTTGAATTCGCTTCATCACCATACCGAGGGCACTGTTTTCCTATGTGGCCGGTGCCACCGCAACGATAACATTTTATTTCTCCTCTCGGCGATTGATTTCGATTGGCCCAGCAATTCTTCGCGAGATGGCCGAGCTTTTTGCACTTGGCACATTTCGGACGCGGCTTACGATCGTTCGGATTTCGATTATTTGACGCTGAAGTTACTAACGCCGAACCTTTGTTGATATTCGTCGTCGCTTTTTCGGATTTATCTTCGTCGCTGGTTAATAATCCCCTCAGGAATTTTGGGTCGGCGGGCGCGATATTCAAGAGGGCTTCTGCCGGTTTTTTAACGGACTTCCATTTCTCGATATTTTTGAGTCCGGAGTTCAAAAACGCATACTCTTCATCTTTCGGAACCTTCGTACCGGCGGCCTCCATCTGGTTCACAAGGCTGGAGACCTCATCGCAGTAATCGGTAGCGGACCTGAACTTGTCGATATCGAGGGCCGCTAATTTTGCACGACATGCGATTACAATCTGCTGATTCTCTTTCGCATATCGTTCGTCGAGTTCGTTGAGGAGTTTTTCGGGATCCTTTTCCTCGCGTATGAGCCGGAAAACCGCGTTCGTTGTGTGGCTGACGATTTCAAAATACGCTTTCCTTTTCTCTTTATCGGTCGCGCCGCCATTCGTTGTAATAGCCTTTTCGAGATCTTTAGCCAATAGTAACGATTTGATTCTCTTCTTCCAGATGATGTAGTCGGTACCATTGAAGATCAAGTGCGCTGGAATATTCGACGACGATTCTCCAGAAGCCATTTCGGACGCTGACGATTCGTTTTCGGAGCACGTAGCAGTTTTCTCGCTTTCGGATTGGTTGTCGGAGATGATCGACGCTGCGTCGGATTCGTTATTGGCTGTTGATTCGATGCACGGAGCTGACGGTATCGGCGACGCAGAGGATTGACCGACGAGGGAAGTATTCAGTTCTTTCGATAACCGTTTACGAATTTTACGTTTTTGTGATCGAGTTAACACTCTTTCAGATTCGCTCGACGCTGGAAAACCACGGAAGTCTTCTTCGTTAGAGGTATCGTTTGCAGCGTCGCCTCGACCAATGAGCTTCGATAGACGAGGTATCATATACCGAGTCGATTCGCCGTTCACAGGAACCACGATACTATGCTACCATGTAGAAATATCGACTTTTAGTCGAATAAAATCGCAAAAATCGATACTTGAAAATGATGAGTTTTCCGTTCCTTCGGAAAAGTCGGGAAACTCGACTGGAACGCGATTGGTCGTAAGACGAAAGATAGAGCTTCGTAATTGGTCGATTCTGTTTTTCGCTGCTTTTCGGCTAGTACGGTCGGGATCCGCTTCGGGGACCTTTACGATGAATTTTCCTGACTTAAACTTCGGTTTAAGCAGGAAATAGGATACCCGCTTTTCCGACGGTTCGGAAAAGCTCAATCTACGTTAACGTAGATTTTCACGATATGGTATCTACGACGAAGTAGGCACGTAGCTCTGAATACGAAATTTTCACGGTCACGTCGACCAATTAAAACCAAGGATTACGATACTTTTCATTTCGTGAAATTACGATATTAAATTCAAACGATACTTTTTCAAAGAAAAACTCGAGAATTAAATTTTCACTAATTTTTATTCGGAAAAATTAGACATTTACACGATAAGTTTGACACCGATTTTCCAATGGAAAATCGATGCTTAAAAGAAAGTTTAATGACCTTTTTGCGACAAGGTTCTATACGATACAAAGAGCCGCGGTTAACGAACGATCGCGAAGAAACAACGAATAAATAAATTAGCGGCCGTAGCCAATAATAACTATAATTACATAACCGCGTATAAATCGAATTTCTAAACAGTAAAACTAACAAACAAATTAAATTTTTACATTCTTTAAAATTCATCAATACTTACCACAAAAAGTGAAAAATGAACGAGATCAAATAAAATAGTTCAATTTTAAATACATATGTAGATGGCCGAAAAAATGAAACTACTATACTTACTCATTTTTGGACACAATATTTTATTTTTGAATTTTTTTCACTGCAAAGAATGACTTGGAAAAAAACGCGTTTGACTTTTGAGCCGAATGCATAATTTTCCTATTACTTTTTCTATTTTCAGAATTAGTTTGCAAAATCCAAGGCTTTTTCAGTACGAACTGTAGGGCCTATTAGACACTTAGACACCTTAAGAATTAATATTCCGGTGTATTTTTGGTCAAAATTCGGCTATACGAGTACCTACCTCAATTTTTCAATTCAAGTATTTTTTTAAAATAACGAATCAAATTCACAAACGGAAAATTTTATCAGAACTCAGTTCGAAAAAATTAAGATTTGGTAGGTATTTATTTTTGAAGATTTTACTCGTTTGAAAACTGAAAAAATTTATTTACTTTCAGAATAAGGCCAAATGATGGAATAAAAAAACAATTATTACCTATGTGTAAGTAATGAAAATAGTTTCTCCTTTTCCTTTTCAGCTTTGAAAATTCTGCTGGACGAAAAGAAATCACTTGATTTGTGCAGAGTTGGACCGTTGGAGAAGGAGGAGATTCTTTTTTTTTTTTTTTTTTTTTTTTTTTTTTTTCTTTTTTGGGTTCGGACTACGAGGTCCATTAGCCCAGTTCAAATGTCAACGCAGCATTAAACACATAAGTTAGAATCGAATCCTATTGTTAGTGAGAACTGTGACTTCATGTAAAAAATTTCCCATTGCCCTGTATAAATCAACAGGGAGCAACATGTTCCAAAAAAATGATAAAATTACATTTATTGCTAGAAAAGTTATTCCTGTGTCGAAAAATATGTTGAAGTGATGAGGTCATGCCTTTTTTTTTTTTTTTAGAAATTTTGTTATTTTGAGTCAGAAAAATTGATTAAAATTTGGTTTTTCTGAGTAGCAGTTAGTGCTTGTCAAAAATCCCATACAAATCAAAAATATCACAATGGTTTATCCCCCTTCTCTCCTTCTAATGCCAATCGAGGTTCTTTTCTGAATTTTTGTTTCAATACCACCTATGTAGAATGTAAGTGTTTTAAATTCAATATTTCAGAAATTTTTTAGAAATAAGTAGCAAAATTAGGTAGTTTTTAAAAAATGTAGGTACTCCTACGTTTGACTTGGTTTTAAAATTTGAAGTCTACAATGGTTTAAACATTTCAAAACATTTTCTTAAAACCAATTGAAACCTACAAATAGAAAAGATGGATGATTTCAAAACCAAACATAATTAATTATTTATACGTAAAAACAATCATAATACTTGGAATTCGGATAATCGCAGCTCTAGATCCAATTTATCCTAATTCCAAGTAGAATGAGGTCTTATGGTTCATTTATGTTAAAAATAACGTTCATATTGATTTTTCAAAATATCGACTTTTTCCTGTTGATTTGGGGGGGGGGGGGGGGGTGGAGGATAACTCAAAAACCAAATAAGAGTTAGTTGTGGGAATCGATCTTCCAGATTTCCTAGACGTTTGAAAAACCACTTGACAAATCACTAAACATGATTTGAGTACCTAAGGTAACCAACCGGCAGAAAATTTTGAACCAAAAAAAATTAATTAAAAGAACAATATAAAAGAACCCCATATCCAAAATTTCAGATGCTAAAGTTCATTTCTCGAATTTTGGCAATTTTTTAAAATTTCAAAATTTTCTGGAGGCTTTAAAACCTCTTGAAGCTGCTTCCAATCGATTCGGGAGGTCAAAATTAGGGTATATACAAATTTTCAGCTTCTTTCCTTTATTAGATCAAATTTCCATAAGTATTTTACACGACAATGAGGTAATTTTAAAATATCAAAAATTCACCAAAATTATTGTTTTTAAAATTTTTACATCTTGGAGAAAATCGAACAAAATCGTATACCAAAATCAGCTAAAAAATACAAACAAGGATTCATATGAAATTTTTTCGAAATAAACAAAAAAAATCAATTAGTACACCTACCTTTAAAACAAGACCAAAAATTTAGCATAATTCCTTCTACACCCCAAACACCCCAAACAATCCTTAAACCCTATTAATCTCATCCTGCAGCACTTCCAAAAATCAATCATCTTTTCCAGCTAGGAAAAATCTGTAATCCGACATCTGCCGATTAAGAAATCATATCAAAGAGTCATCCTAATCCACGTTCTTTATTCATCAATCAAAATCTGATAAATGATACCTTATCATTAACCCTAAGCTTTCAGGTAGAATTCCCGCCAATTGTATGAATCGAGATCGAGACGAACCTGCCCACAGGTACTCGACTCGTATGGCAAACTGTCTCGTATTATTAGCAATCGGTAGCAGGTCACAGGTATTTTCTAACAGGTTATAATCCTTTTTGTCAATAAAGGTTTCTTTTACTGAAGCCGGCGGATTTTACTTTCTTTAGTGTAGGTACTGCAATTACACAGAATACCTTTTATTGCAAAAATGTTGGCATTCTTGGGATTTCTGTAACGGGCGGGGACAATTATATAATAAGTAGGTTTAAAATAGACCTATTTTCTTCATTTTTCTTGATAACATAATTTCATTGCATTAAGTTATTAAGTATATTGGATTTCTGCAATAATTATATTTTCTTTTCATTGTTGAATCTTTAAAATAAATACTACGATAAAATAAAAATCATAGGATATTAATAAGTAGCGATATTAATGATCAAGTAAATCCCAAGAAAACTGCATTCTTTTGAAATAATTAGACACTCATTAATATCTATAAAAATGAAAAATGTTTTTTCATCACTGATTTTAAAAAATGACTTACTTTTCTTGGTAAAATCCATTTCTAAGCTGGTATAAATACGTAAAAAAGTAGGTATTTTTTTTCAAAATTCACTCACAACAGCACTGAATACCGAACTCGAACTGCATAATTATACACCATCGCGGCAATTCAATCCGAAAACTAATAAGTTGATTAAATAACAAAAGCAATTAATTCACAAAAGGATATTCTAATCACTTGTTGCAAACAACGCAAATATATAATATTTATCCGCCACAACATGAAAACGTTAAAACGCGAAGCACATCCTTCAGCACTCCGATAAACTAACGTAAGTCTTCGAAACGTAGGAGAAAAACCTATCGGAAGACCGAAGACGAAAGCGCATATCGCACGTTACTACACACTACACAGTCGCTGTTCAACGTCACCGGGGAACACCCTCACTTTTTATCACAATCGTTCTTCATTGGCTCATACATCAAGGGATGTTTGGACCTGCGTTTACATCTCGTCTTAAATTAAACACAGTGAGACTAAAGTAAGACAGATTCGATTCTTTCAACGGTTACACGACTCTTTCGGTCTACATAGACATGTGTACTCGTGCATATGCATATGTTCTTCACCGCATCATAACCAATTTTCAAATAAATGTCGTACAATTTAAAACTGCTACCTATTTATTTGTTTTCATAACTTACGTGTATAATGTACACCATTATACCTTTGTTGCTAGTTGCAAAAAGTACGTCTTTATGAGCGACCAAAATTGTAGGGCTATAAAGTAATTCAAACTCCCTAGTGTCATAATGTAAACTTTATGCAACGGTTTTTCGTAAAAGTTGATCATTTGGCTACACTGTTTTTGGTAAACATAACAGATAAGAGGATAGAATTTGTTTCTGCTTGCCAATTTTGGAATTTTGTAAATGTATCTCGTAATTTGTTAAGGAATTTAAAAAATCCGCGAACATATCAGTAATTTACTTGTAAAATGATCAAAAAGAACATATAGATTCATGAAATTACGTTAATCAGTGGTTTGGTGATTTGTATACCATTGATAAATGGCAGAAAAACGCGCAATCACCAGCTTGTAAAGTAGTCTATGAATTGTAATATGATGAATAATTATGTTTTATTTTCTTCAAAATCAGAATCACTCGTTTATTTTTGGTTAATGAAATGAAACCATTGAAATCTTGAAACTGTTTCATTTTGCAACCTGGTTTATTTTGGTCGCCGAAAAGACGAACTTTTTGCATCTAAACAACAAACGTACAATGGTGTACTATACACGTTCGTTATAAAAAGCACGTTACATTACTTGATTAAAGAAGTGAGCGATTATAAACTCGTGCAATTACAGCTCTCGCCTTCGGCTCGCGCTGTAACTTTACACTCGTTTATAATCACCCACTTTTTTAACCTAGTAATGTAATGTACTATTTCACGTCAAATCGAGTTAATTGATTACAGTTTTGGTGAAGACGATCACGCCAGAAAATTATACAGTCTATTTCATCTTAGTTTATACGACCAGTTTAATTATAAACCTCGTTGATTACAATTGGGTCAGGAGTAAAGTAAAATTTTATCGTGACGTAATTAATCTAGATTTTAAACAATACCTACCTAAGAATGGTTTTTAAAAGAACTGATGAAAAGGATAATAGATGCCTGCTTTCTTAAGGCCCATTTATACTGACACTGAATTTGTCACTGAAAAAGTTGAATCTGTGTTTTCTTACGGAACAGTTTATAATGAGACACTGAAAGATTCCCTATCCTTTCAATGAAAAGTTAAATTATTTCAACTTTTCACTGACAAATTCACTGCCAGTATAAATGGGCCTTTGATCTGGATCAGTAAAAAATCATTGATGAATTACCAGAATTGTAGCACAGGAAACCCCAACGAAATTAACTTTTTTCTGCGTAATTCCATTAATTTTCCAGTAAATTTTCAGGAATTCAACTGATTTTTCTGCGATTTTTCACTGATTTCTCTCTGCGCTGTAACTCTGATTATGTTTCAGTGATTTTAATTGATTTTCACCGATTTACTTACATATAAATGAGAGACTTCGATTCATTTCATTTTCTTGTTTCATAATCCAAGACTGAAATCGTTGTCCTTCAGCTCCGTTTCCTTGATAAAATATTTAAATTGAGTAATTTTTCGTCTTTCCTGGCAAACTCATCTTGACTCGTGGTTATTATTTTCGTCAAAGAAATGAAGAAATGTTTTAAAAGTGAATAAGAAACACTTTTCAAAATTTTGAAAAGATAATAAATTACATATTTTATAATCAAATTATTCAAATTGAAGCCAAAATTAAACGTTATTGGGAACTTTTTTTGAAAAATTCTTCTTTTAGCTGAATAAACATCTAACATGACGTACTTAACACTTTCTTCCAGAAATTAGGTAATATTGCAATCGCCAAAAACTACTTTTATGATTTTTATCATCAAAAAATTGATTAAACGATGTTTATTAGCAATTTTTTGGCCAAGTAAGTAGAGTACTAAGAATTTAAAATACGCTGCATCAGATTTATTTTAATATCTGGACATTAAAAAGTTCTCTTGAAATTTTTGATAAATGAATCATCGCAATTTATCATCAGAATTGCATTTCCAAGAATTATTTAAAAAATTGAAATTCATCGAATTATTGTAAAGGTCGTCAGTCTATAAAAACTAATTTGATAAAATAATCGATATCTTTTACTGCTTAGGTAAGTATGTTGAAAAAAAATAACTAGCTCTCAATTATTTTTGCCGAAAATGGGATTTCGACGATCCAAGTCCTAATTTATTCCAAGAACGAAATTTTTCAACTCTTAATTATTAAATTTCTATAACTATAAATTACAAAAATCTCCAATTGAAAAAATTTTTCATTTAAATTTTTAAAATTTTTTATTTTTCCATTTTTTTAAAATTTCTTCCAATTTTTGAGTTGGAAGAGATTTTTAAAGATATGAAGTTGAAAAAATAAAAGTTGTAAAAATTTTGTAAAAATTCAACTTCAGAAGAAATTTTAAAAATTTGAAACTGAAAAATCTAAGTTGGAAAAATTTTGATAACATTTAAATTTTAAAATTGAAGAAACTGAAAAATTTTACTACCTGAGAGTTGAAAAATTATGAACTTACATAGAATAAATCTAGATTTAGATCGTCGAAATCAGATGAAAATATCTAACCCAAGTTTTTTTTTAATATCAACTCTAATGCAAAGTTTTCTCAATTTTCTGTAGAAAAAATCATAATTTTTGTAAACGCCATATCAATCTTAACTTTTAGATAAAAAATTCCATTTTTTCATCATGCATTTGGGGAAGAGCGAAATGTGATAACTGATAACCTTCCTATCTTTCTTATATCGTCGCCGTAATGCTAAAACCTAAGTGCTATTTTTTTCAAAATTACGGTTTTTAGTGTTTCGGATTTATGGAATCGAGCTGCATCGATTAAAAAAAAAAAATAAAAAAATTGATCGAAGTTCTCCATTTGTAAATCAATTTTCGTTGAGATGGTGGTAAAGAGGAACCGAATTTGGCTCAAGAAATCAAACATTTCCGACTGAAATTAAATTTTCATGATTTTTTTCGACTCAAAATACCTACAATTTTGCTAATTGTTCTCAATTCAAACCGAAAATTTTCCAAAAAAATGTTATCACTTCAATTGATAAAATTTCCCGACGCAACCCCAAGTTTTTCAAATAAAAAAAAAACAATATTTTAAGTAATTCAGGCCAACCTACTAAAACTAATTTACAAAACTAAGTATCTATTTAATATCGTGACATGCCATTAAAACTCACCTCAGCACTCAGAATTCCTTTCCCTCCCCTCAATTTGGAACTTATCCTACTGTGAAACAATCAAAGATTTCATTCAGCTCATCTCCTATCATTATTACTCTGCAGCTAAACGCACAGAACAATAAAAAAAACTCGACTCACGCGAGTCAGCATTTAACCCCAGCCC
>JAVBJF010001488.1:0-13254 GCA_033439095.1 Pseudococcus viburni
TCTGAAATTAACCCGTTCTTTCCGTTTAAGGCCTAAATTAACCCCGTTCTTTCCGTAAAGTGACACGGGTTAAACCCCGTTTTTTCTGTGTTTTCTTGAATTAACATAATTTTCTCTAAAATTAAATATTTTTTTCCCCCTACGAGTTATTTTTTTTTTGATTTTATTTTTTTTTTCATTTTCCAAAAAAATCAACTATTTAAAAAAAAAACACCTTTGTGCACATTTTTTTTTTTTGTTTAGAGTAGAAAACCCGTTTTTTCTGTGGTTTTAATTTCTTAAAAATTTCTTTTTTGCTTTTATTGACAAATTTGAAAAGTTCGACATTTTTCATAAAAACCACATAAAAACATGGTTTACTTACTCACTGCAAAAAAAAAGTCATTTTTAAAAAACAACCTCATTAACCCCGTTCTTCCCAGGATGTCTTCATTTAATTAATACTTATTTATGAGGGGTTTTTTGCGATTGGGACCTTTGGGAAACAAAAAAATCAATTTTTAAATTTTGTCTTATTCAATAAAAAACCTGTTCTCAAAATTTTTCCAAAGTTTAAAAAGCTAAATTTGATCTTTACATTAAAATTCTGGAAAAGTATAAGCCTATGTGCATTGAAATTTAATAAAATGAGAAAATTTCATCCTTTTTTAGAGACCATAATAAAAATTGTAATTCTTTTTGGGCCCCGGGTGGGGTAAAAAAATGGAAAAAATCAAAAGCCAACCCCTTTTTTTCGCAGCCCCACCTGAATCCTTTGCAGAGAAGTGTTGCTTGTATTCACAAAATAATCGTCTTTGTTTTGGGGCTAAAAATTTTCAAATGTGGGTGGGATAATGCTATATTCAGTTTTTGTACAGGGTGGGGCAAAATAACGAAACTACTTTCTGAAAAAATAAAAAACCAGGGTGAAAATTTCAAAAAAATTTTAAAATTATCAAAATCAACTCGGAGTAAAAAAAAATTTACAAAATGCAAAAATGACAACAATGGACATTAATGCGAGTAGAAAACTCAAAAAACCATGTTACAAAAGCTTTTCTCAAAATTATCATATTCGTTGAATTAGCTGAGTGGGAATGTATGGAAACCTTTTCATAAAATGTTCCTTCACTTTTTTTTTTTTACAAATTTTCTCTAAAATAATCCTTAAAAAAAAAAATTTTTTTGTTTTTTTTGAAAAAAACGCGACATGTTTTTCGTTAAAAAGAAAACCCGGGTTCTCTCCCCACCCGGGCATCACTTTGGTTTACCTGCAAGATTTTACCCCTTTTTGGGGAAGGACCGGTTCTTTTTCAGTGGTTTTAAATGTCATATGTCTTTGGTTTCGGTCGTCGCGCCTTAACCTTTGGTTGCGTTACTTTTTTGCCCCACCCTGTATTGGGGCATCCGAAGGTTATTTTCTGGGTAATAATACGAAGAATGTACATGCTATTTTTTCCAAATTGAGTGTGTTAGTGTTGCTTTACAAAAACCGGTTTGTGTTTGAAACTGGATTTTTTGAGCTAAAGGATTGTTATTGTTTTTTTGCTTTTATAGTGGTAAATTTGGTGAGGTTGTTTTTTAAAAATTAAAAACTCTTAAAACCCGCTTAAATTAAAATCGTGGATCAAAATTTTTCCCAAAGGGCAACAGTCGGGCTTTTCTTATTTATTTTTAATCTAAAACTGGTATTTTACTTAAAGTCAAAGCTTTAAAAAAATTTGAATCTAAAATTTAAATTGTTTTTTTTTTTAATAATAAATTTTTGTTAAAATGAGGGTTCCAAGTGGGAAATTTTGAAAAAAGCGGGCCTTTGCAAACCCCGGGCCGATCAGGGTTGAAAACCTAGGGGGTGAAGCCTCCTAGTAAGTTTGTTAAGGTTTTTAGTTATTTTTCTGAAGATTTGAAAACTTGTTACCCTCTCCTCTTAATAGGAAAACTACAATAAATTTCTTTAGAAAAAAAAGTGTCTTCAAATTAAGAAACCAGCTTGGATCAAAAGATGGGGGTCCGTGTTTTTTTTTTTTTTTTTAAATTGAAATAAGTTACAACGGCGTAAAAAATGTGGTTTTTTTTGAAACGGGTTCAGCAGTTTAAACAATTGTCAAATATACAAAACAGGGGTCTGGAAAAAAAGTTTAAAAAGAGTTGTAGAATTAAAAAAAATCTTTTTTTGGTCCATAACTTTTTTTTCCATCAAGCAATGGAAAGAATTTGTCGTATAACAGGTTAGATTGTAACTTTTTTTTCAAGCCATAGCTCTTCTCAATTGCTGAATGAAAAAAAAATATTACAGAATGTAAAATGTTCAGTTTTCAATTCTCTGCAACTTTTACATCACACTTTTTTTTTGATATCTCCACATTTTGATAACTGTTTATCGAATTGAAAAAAAAAACAAGCAAGAAACTTGAAAAAATTGGATCCATCTAGCACCGGTTTTAAAAAAACGTAGGTATCACAAAAAGTGTAAGATAAAAGTTGTAGATAATTAAAAACTGAACAATTTACAATCTGTAATTTTTTTTCATCTTAGCAATGAATAACAGTTATGGCTTAGAAAAGAAAAAATTTTACTTGACGAGTCCTTTGTACGGAAAAAAGGTCGCAGAACATAAAATGTTCAGTTTTCAATTCTCTACAATTTTTATTTTGCACTTTTTTTGATATATTCACTTTTTGACAACTGGTTATCGACTTCCAAAGAAAAATTTATACTCCAACCTTTTGAATGATAATTTATTTCCATTTCAAGATGGAAAAAAGTTATGGAACAATAAATAAATCTTTTTAATTTTCTTAAACTTTTGTTTCAAACTCATTTCATATCTCACTTTTTTGGATATCATTGACAACTGGTTCAAAACTGCTGAAACGGTTTTAAAAAACATACCACATTTTAATCAAGTCAGTGTGTAAACTTTTATTCAATAAAAAACCCCCAACCCCAATTTTTTGACCCAAAAGGAAAGGGACAAAAATTTGTTTTATCAATTTTAAAATGCCCTCGTTCCCAGAAATCTTGCCTTTTAAACCCGTCTTGGCATCTCTTTTCTTTTTCTGAGGTTTTGGAAAAAATTTTCAAGGGGACGATTTTGTTCCACCGGAATGAAACGACAAAACGGGGAGAACTAATTTCTCGAAATGTTTACCCGATCAAATTGATCTAAAAAACAGAAGGAAACATGTTCGTCTCGAAAAAGAAAATTTTTTTTAAAAATTGAAATTATTTCGTTCGTACATGGTAAAAAGGTGAGACAACGGTCGAATTGATTTATTACGGGGCGGGGGGGGTCTTTTTGGGTATTAAACTAAAAGTTAACACCTCGAGCCCAAAAAATTAAAATAAAAAAAAAACAAAATCTGGATTAGAAAAAAAGATTTTGAAAAAAAGGAAACTTTTTTTTAAAAGGGCAATTTTGTTTTGGGAAAAATTTGAAATTAATTTCGTCCTTGCAAAACGTTATTTCAACCGGGAATCTAACGTAGATCGGTAGGATACTCAATAGAAAACCCCGAAACAAAAAATTCTTAGATCCCATCAATTAAAAACGATAAAAAGAAAAATATAGAAAATTCCCTTTAATGATTTTTGTTGATGGAATTTTCTTGTAACATTTCCTTGACGATCTTTTTATGAAATCGTGAGATTTTATTGGCGCGTCGCTTTAAACTTCATTTTTACTGAAACACAAAACACATCGAAAAAATTACACATTAGCGTCGCACGAATATTTTTAAAAGTTTTTTAAAAAGTTGCACGAGTACCCGATTTTTTTGCTTAAAAAAACGCGTTTTCATCGCAAATAGAATTTTTCTCCGGCACTTTTTTTCTTTATTTCACTCGATAAAAAATAGTTGACAGCTTCAAGTTTTCCAACTGTGCGCACAAATCCCGGTTTTTCGGGATTTTGGATAATCAAAAATCGTAACCGATTATTGTTTCCCCCTCTCTGGTGGAATTTTTTTGAACTACTTTTTTTCTATCAATCGGGTTAATTCGTATCCGATTCGTTTTTCCCGATTACCCGTTTATCCGTTTAAATTGTGCAGCACTATTCCACCAAATGAGTATTTTCCTCTCTTTTCCTCGAGCATTCACGACGTAACTTCCAATATAGCCCATATAATAAATATAAGCCCTACGTGAAAAATTTCCCGATTAAAGGTTTTTTTTTGCTTAATTTGACTCAGGGCACTATCCCCAAAACTAAAATAAAAGTCTGGTCCCCAAAGGAGCCAACCCCCCTCATTCCCCATAGTCTTTTTAATTTTTTGTGTGAAACTAATTAAGTCCAAAACGCACACGAAAAACCTCCCTAACAAAAGCATTTCATATGACAGACACTTTTTAATTACAAAAAAAGATAAAATAACCAGAGCTTCTGGTTTGCGGATTGCTTCCTTGTAGTTTTGGTCAAAAAAAAAGATTTTTTTTAATTTTTGCGTTTTTGGGGGGGGGGGGTAAACCAAAGTGATTATACACTGCGACTATAAAAAAAAAAACTAAATTTTACAAAACAAAATATTTTAAACAGATTTTCCGGAGGGGGAAAAAATTGGCTCCCAAGGGGTTTTGAGCTTCTGAATCATTTTTTTGGTCATTTTGACCCCAAATTCAAACCAGAACCCACAGGGGGGGGGGAGGGGGCGAGTTTTTAAAAAAGTTTTTAAGTTTTAGGTCAAATGATCCAAGAAAAGAATTCGAAGTCTGAATACCCCCTGACCAAATTTTCCCCCTCCGGGGAAAAACTGTTTGAAAAATTTTGATTGTAAAATTTAGTGTTTTTTTTTTTAATTTTTTATCGCCTGAAAATTTCCTTCGAAGATCGTCACAAACCAAAATTTCACCCCTTTAATGTATTTTTTTTCCTTTCCAAAATTTACCGTTTCGCGAAAAAAAATGAGTGAAATGATAGTTTTTTTTAAAAAAGTCACATTTTAAAAAAAAAAAAACAAAACTTAAAAGAATAAAATTTCAGTTGTTGAGTCATTCAAAAAATAAATCACAGGAAAAAGAAAAATTTAAAAAAGCTTTCTTAAAAAAGTATAATTTTTTTAGCATTTTTCAAAAAAAAAGTTCAAAAAAGAGATTCTTCCATAAGACCCAAATTTAAAAATTTAAAAATGTTTGTCGTTTTTACTTTTCCACACAGCGGACTCTTGTAGCTGTTTGGGGCCGAATCTGGGCTTGAAAACCAAAATTTGATAATCTTAATTTTTAAGTTTTATCTTCTTTATTTAAAATAACTTGTAAAGGGGTCGGGGATTGAATGAAAAGAACTGTCATGAATTTATGAAAAAATTCCCCCAATTTTAAAACCTCATGTGGGGGCCCCTCCGCTCATGAGCGTGCCCCCCAAACCTGCGCCCCACAGATTTTTGAGTGGGCGCTGAGCGGGGCGTGAGCGCAAAATCCCCCGTTTTAATCGGATGTGGCGGAGGCAAAATTCTGTGACGCCGCGAGGTACGCTCAGCTCCATCAAAAATTTTTTTTTAAAATACCGTTAATCAAAAAATTTTAAAAGTTTTAATTTATGTTTTGTTTGTCATCATTTTTGTAGAAAAAATTGAATAATTCAAATTTTTTTAATTTTCTTTTTTAAAAAAATGAGGGGAGTGAGTAGCGTGGTTTTTTGAGGTTTTTAAATGGGGGCCCTTTTGAGCGCATGTTTGAGGTGAGCACTTTGAGCGCATTTCAGTGGAGTGGTGTGGGTTTTGAGCGCAGGGTGACGCGAGTGAAAAACAGAAAAATGCTAAGCGGAGCGTTTAAAATTTTAAAGTGAGTGTGAGCGGAGCGCTAGGCGAAAAAAAACCTTTGAGCGGCCCATCACTGGAAATCCCGCCCCCAAATACCAAGAATTTCTTGTTTTTAAGTGCCATATGCTATACAGGGTGGGGGCACTGGCATCAAAAACCGTTTTCCCCCCCGGGATCAAGAACGGGGAAAATGGGGTAAAGCGCTGAAGAACCCCTATTTTTCCAAACTGGGAAAGAAAGAAGACGCGAATGAAGAGTGAAGAAAAAAAGGAAAGAAGAATGGGGAATTGAGAATGCTAAGAGTAAAAAATGAATGAAATGTAAAAAAATTGATGTGTTCTTTGTTCCCAACAAAAATTTTACTTTTTCTCATTTTTTTTTACCCAAAAATTTCACTTTTTCTCATTTTTTCACCCAAAAATTCCAAATTTGAGGTGTGGGGCGCCCAGTATCTAGGGTCTCCCCAAAAAATTCATTGTTGTAAAATGATTTTTTAAAATTTGCTTTTTTCCCCCATTTTGTTTCCCCTTTTTCTCTTTGAGGGGAAGCCCCGGGAAATTAAAAAGGGTAGTGTCATATACCTCAAAATCATGAAAAAAAGGTAAAAAAAACCCAAAATTGTGCGGGAAATAAAAAAAAAAGAAAAAAATCTTTGGAATGGGAATGGGAACGAAGAACGGGGAGTAAACCAGGTTGGAGAGTAAAGAGTGAAGAGTAAAGAGAAAAAAATTTTGGAAAAATTGGGGAATAAAGGAACAAAGAAGAACCCCTGATTTGCCCCTCCGCATCCCGGTTTTTCCTGGGTTAGGCCAAACGTGGGTGTTTATAATCCCTTTTGCCCCTTTGTGATAAAACGGGGGAAATTTTTTGGAAAATTTTTTGAGCATTTCACTTTGGGAATTTTTCCCCTTATTTTCCTTTTCTACCCACAGGCCTGGGGCCTATTTCCCAAAAGCTGTAATTTCCCCAAAAATTTACTTGATCCTCGTGAAAAAGGTCCGGGCCAATCATAAAAGCCCCAATTCTTTGGAAAAAAAGTGTTCAATCCCCAAGTAGTATGTTTTTACTACCTACTTGAGAGTTGAACACTTTTTCCAATGATGGCCCCTTCATGACGCCTGGACCCTTTTTTAACACGAGGATCAAGTTTTTTGGAGTTACGAGTTTTTGGAAAACTATAGTCCGTTCGGTTTGAGAAGCCCGTGATTATGTTCCCCTAAAAAAAAAAAATCTCGTTTAAAGCGGATTTTTTACCCTTTTTGGCTCCGTTAAACACGGCAGCACGTTAAAAACACTAAAAACCTCAATGTTCCAACAGTGCTCCCGGATTTTAAAACGGGCAAATTCTTGATTTGAACGAAAAATTTTTTGGTTGCGAGAGGGAACATAATCACAGTCTTCTAAACCCAAAACCGGGACAAATAGGCCAAGGGAAACCCCTTTCCTCACTGCCGGATTTTTTACGATCCTAGTTCAGAGAGTGCTATAAAATAGTCGCTCAACCTTTAAAGTTTTTGGGATTTTGATGATAGATAGTGTGCTTATCTATTCCCCTGCGTTTTGAATCGGGTTTTTTAACCCAAATATCCGGGTATCCGATTTTGGAAAAAATATTCGGTTTTACCAAATTTTTTTGGGGTACCCGGGCCTTTTCCCAAACGTATACGAAGGGGGGGCCCGAATCGTTTATCAGAAGCAAGAAAAATTCGTGGGATTTACAACTTTTTAACCCCCACAAAACAAATGACCCCAATCGTCAATTGACCAAAAAGGGGACGCAAAAGGGCCCTGACCAATCGCTTTGAAAAATAAATACCGGTTTTTTTTTTTGAATATCGGGATATTTTGAATATATTCGAAATACCCGGATATTCTTTAAACACGGGTTTGCCCGGGCCCGCATTTGGTTTACTTAGATCCCATTCGATGTAAATTACTCACTTTGATACTTTTTGGGTGCTGCTTAAGTTTATATCCACAGTGGGGACAAACTTAAAAATCTCTATTCAGGAGACCGTAGCCCAGCCCACTACGCCCCCAACTCTAGAATTTCTACTTGTGCCCAATTTTTTTCCCAAATTTTTTCCCAAAAATTTGTTGTCAGCACCACCCCCCTTGAGGGTTAATTTTTTTTAAAAAATTTTAAATTTCAGCGGGGAAAAAATGTTTTGGTTGAATTTTTATTTTTTTTGGGATCTCTTTTTAAAAGGGAAATTTGATGAACGGATATTTTGTCATTCGATCCACCGGGCCCCAAAGGGTTTTTCTTTCTCTGGGAAAAAGGGCCCACAAGCTATATATTCTGAAAATTTTTTACCTATCGTTTAATTACATGCAATTCCACATCTTCGAATAAAATTTTGTACCAAAAAACCAAAAAAAACAAAAGTTGAGAAAAAAAGGAGGCCTGTCTTCGTGAGTAAAAACGTGTTTCCCCGGTGTAGGGTTAGTAAGGTAAAACGTCATCCACAGCGTAAATTTTCGTCCTAATTTGGATTGAAATCATCTCGCTGCGGGGGTTCTCTGTTTTTTAAAACTACCCCCCCAAAAAACGCAACTTTCCCCATCACAAAAAAACCCCTGGGCGACGCGTCCCCGAAACACTACTCCCTCTTTTTTTCCCGGCACGTAAAAATACATTTAAACATATAAAGGTGTTCCCCTTTGCCATAGCGTAAGGGTTTACTGTTTTGGTTTAAAACATTACACGGGGTCGAGGCCTTACCTGAAGTCAGCGTCATCAAAACCCTCGCGGAAGAAATTTGAGGGAATCGGTCCCGGGAAAAAAACCCTACAGTAAGGGAAAATTTACGAAAGGGAAAAAATGGGGACCAACATTTCGATTTTTTTTCCACGACCCAAAACCCTTGGGTTTTATATAATTACCTCGGGGGCAAAGCACCCGCAAAAAAAATACGTCAGAATCGTAGGTTACAAAAAACCGCAAAAAATTCGAACCCTTTTTGATCAAAAAAATTTAAAAAATCTTTACCAATTCGACGAAACCAATTCAAACAAATTTTTTTTTTTTAAATTTTTTCGGGGCATCGGAAATAATAATAATCCCAATGTATACCTTTAAAAAGTTCTATAAAAATTTTCCTTTCCCGGGCAAAATTCTAGAGTGAGAATAAAACTATACTCGGAATCTTTCGAACCCCTCCAGTTTCAAATAAAATTTCTGTATACTCGAAAAAAAAACCCAAAATTCGTTTTCCCCCCCGGGCCCGATTGAAAAATGTAAAAAATCGATACCCAACAGGGAAAAAAAAATCAGGGAACTTTGCAAAACCTTTAAAGTTTCCCGGGGGCCTATTATCGTGAACTTTGCACAGTGTTTTTCGAAAAACCCTTTCCCGATTTTTTGTCTTTTTTGCAGGGAAAAAAATTTCCCGTATTTTTACGTACGTAAGTCGGGAAAACGTAACGTGGAAAAAAAAATGATGGTAAAAATTTAAAAAATTAAAACCAATACTTTTTTTTAAAAAAAGGGAAAAAATTTTCCACCCATTTCTTAAAAATGAAAAAAAAAAATTTTTTCCAAACCAGTTGTTTAAAAATAAAAAAAACAAAAATTGGGTTGCTTTCTTTGTACTTTTTAAATTCCCAAAAAAAACCACTTTCTCTAATGACCCCCTTTCCTTTTTTCCCAAAAAAATGGGGAAAAATTTTTAAAAAATTCCATTCGAAATCGTTCCCAAAGTCCCAAGTCCCCCTAAAAAATGGGGAAGGCCCAAATTTTTTTTCTGCTTAAAAATTTTAAATTGGGTCGGGGATGGAAGAGAAAGATTTTCATAGTAGCATCTTTTTAAAAAACCCTTTTTTTTAAAATTTTATCAACCCCCGAGCGAGCGATAATGAAAATTTTTCGGAAAAAAAATGCACCCAAAAGCGAAATTTTTTTTCATTTTTTCAATCCCTTTTTTTGTTTTTAAAAGGGAGGTGAATTCCCCCATCTCTTTTTACATAATTTGGGAAACTTGTCGATTTTTTCAGTTTTTTCGGACAGAAATTTTTTAAAAAAAAGTTTTTTGTCGAATTTTTTAGAATTTTTTTGGTTTTTAAGAAATTATTTGCGTATGAGGAGTCACTGACATCCCCCACCCTAAAATTTGGTTCTTTTTGGTAAAGTGGGGTGAATCGAATAAAAAATCCCAAATAAGGGAATTTTTTATAAAAAAAAGGCAAAAATTTTTTTAATTTTAACGAGAAAACTTCCAGAGAAATTTAAAAAAGCCTTGGGAAAAACACCAAAATTGGGAAAAAATTTCGAAACAAAAAGGGAGTTTTTTTTGGGCCCCCTTTTTGGGGGTTATGGTAACGTTACCCCCATAGGGGAAAAAAATATCTTTAGTTTTTACCCCTCCCTTTTAATTATTGACCTTTGAATTTAATACCACAAAAAAGCGAGCGAAATCGAAAAATTTTTGATTTTTACTTTAAATTTAATTTTTTTTTTTCCCAAATTTAAATTTTCAATTTTGAAACTTTTCGCTCCGCTCACCCCCGGAGTCGGCCCTTTGGTTTGGGGGGCAAAATGGCCTCGGGGCAGAAATAAATTTAGGGAGGTTTAAAAAAAATGAATTTAAAACTCATTTGAAAAAGCAAAGGGAAAAAATTGGGAAAGGGCTCTGAAATGGAAAAATAAAACCCCAAAAAAGGTTTTGGGGGAAAGGGGGAGGAAAAATGGATTTAGGTATTATTCTAAAAAATTTAAAAATTTTTAATTAAAATTTTTAATTTTTTCCCCCCGCCTCCCTCTCAATTTCGGGACCCCCAAACGGAAAGGATCCTTTTCCCGAAAAAGCTGAAAAAAAACGGGTCTCAACTAGGGACAAAGAGGAGGTGAAAGAGATGTATACAAAACGCCAAAAATCCGAAAATTGATTTTTTTTGACTCCCATTTCGAAAAACGCATAACTCAGAAATTTTTTGGGGGCCCGGGCAAATGGGTCCCTTCGTTTGGAGATACTTAGGGTTTTTGATCGAAAAAAAAAAATATCTTGGAAATTTTTACCAATTTGGGGGGGGTGGTTTATTTTAGTGGGAGCCCTTTACAAAAAAATGGTTTAGGCCCCCCAGGGGGAAAGGGAGGGGGGGGCAGGGGGGTGCTCAAAAATGCACCCCCCTTTTGAAAAAATCGCTGGTTTTTTCCTTTTTAGCCAAAACAAAATTGTGTGAAAAACTTCGTTTGGGTTTAAAAGATGCGGGTTTTAGTTTCCCACACTCCCCCAAAACCCCCGCCCTTTCCTTTTTCCGATCAAAACTCTGACTGCTACCCGGAGGTTTAAAAAATTGCAGGGTTAAATATTTCAAAAATAAAAATTACCATTAGTTGGGAAAAATTTTTTTTTTCATCGAGTAAATGGAAAAAATTTTTTTTTTAACCCCTTAAAGTGTTTTTAAAAAAAAAAAAAATTTTTTACACCAGTGCAGCCAACAGCAAAACAAAAAATTTCCCAAAAAACGGAATTTTTTATGGGTTTTTATTTATTATTTTTTTACCGAAAATATTATGTTTTTTTTTAAATTTCTGAAAATATATTGATCATCTGGGAAAAAGGGCCCGGTTAACGCGTTTTTTTGGTGATTGTAAAAAAGGGCCTGCATGTTTTTTTAAAAAATTTTTTCAGGAGAGGGGGTAAAAAAAAAAAATTTTTGTTCGTTTCCCCTAAAGAAAAAATTCCAAAAAAAAAAAAAAAAAAAGAGCAGTCCCTTTTAAGTCTAGAATCCCACCACAACCCCGATAACCTGGTTTTACAGAATTTGTACACTTTTTGAAAAATTTTTTTAGTAAGGGCAGCCCGTTACAAATTTGGGCATTCTTTCAATGGATTTTACGTTTGACCCCGAATTTTTAAATTTTTTTTTGTTTTAAAAAAAAACAATAAATTTTTTTTTCAATCATAGAAATAAAAAAATTTTTTAAATTTTTCTTTTAAAATTTTGGAAAGTCAGTGCAGCAGTTTCAATTGTGATATTCCCGGGGCTCAAAATTTTTTTGGGAAGCTCCCCCCTTTTAAAGTAAACTACCCCACAAGACAAAATATAATGTGAAAAAATCTCCTAAAAAAAGCCTCAAAATTGAAAAAAGTTAAAGAACACTCTTGTTTTACGTGTAATTTCCATTTAAAAAGGTTTTTTTTTTTTTCAAAAAAACCCCACTTTTCCTTTACCAAAAAATTTCGGGTAAAAAAAAGGGAAAAATTTTTTAACAATCTACAGCTTTTAAAAAAACTTAAAAATTTTTTTGAAATTCCCCAAAAAGCCCCTTTAAAGACAATCCTTCGGCGGGAAAAATTCAAAGAAAAAACAACCCTTTTTGCTTTTGTTTTAGTAAAATTTTCATAAGCTATGTTCTGGGTTTTTCTTGCCAAAGGAAACCCCCCCCGGGGGGGACTAAAAGGGCCAAAAAACACCATACAAAAATTTACATAACCCAAAAACCCGGGTTTAAATTTAATTTGTCCCCTTCGGGAAAGGCCTAATAACTGCGTTCGTTTCCCTTGGGAAAAGACTCGTTCAAAAACTAATTTTTTTTCCCAAACATGACGCAAACCCCCCGGGGGGGGGTTTTTTTCCAAACCAATAAAAAAGAACAGTCATCAACTCGAGTCACTTATATCGTCGAAGTACAAACACTCGAAAAAATAGGTTAAAAGATTAAAGGAAATATCAGCGTGGTTTTTTAAAACCCTTTTTCTTGACGAAAAAACCTTTTTAAAACCGAATACGTGTTTTTTTTATCGTTTAAAAAAAAATTTTATTTTAAAAATTGACGAAAACGTAGGGTTTATTTTTAAAAAAAATTAAATTTTGTTTCATTTTGCACAAACTAAGGTGTTTTTTATTCGAAATCTTTGGGGGGGTAAATTTGTTTACGATAGAAAACCCTGTTCGTACACGGAAGCTTCTTTTTTGATGGAAAAGTATAGGGGGAAAAGGGAACCCTTATCAGAAAAAATTTTTGTTCGTTTTTTAAAAGCGAACGGTTGGGCGCCATGGCGAGTTTTAAAAAAAAATTCGTAAAATCGCTTAAAAATTATTTTTTCGGGCCCTTTTTTTTTTTTCCCGCGGGGGTTTTGGCGCCCAAAAAAAACAGGGAAGAACGAGTTTTTCCATATTTAAAATCATTAGGCATTTACTATACTGAAAGGGGGAAATTTAACACCCAATATAAAAAAATCTGTTCGAAAATCAAATCTATAAACAACTTGTAAATTTGGGTTTCAATTTTTCGGAGTACGTAATTCTAGAAACAAGATATCCCGGGGAAATTTTTGGGGGCTAGTATTGGGAAAAGGGGTTTTTATTTTAGATGGGGTTTTAAAAAAAGAAAAAATGGGTGGTTGGAGAAAAAAAAAAAATCCCAAAAATTCTTCGAAAGCCTTTCCTTTTAGTCCCTTCCCAATTGCAGAAAAAAAGGGGATATGCACCTTTTTTAACATGGGTCGAAATATGGTTTTTTTTAGTAGACCCCAAAAGAAAATTTTCGAGAAGTGGAAAACGTCAAAG
>JAVBJF010001489.1:0-13248 GCA_033439095.1 Pseudococcus viburni
CCCCAACATGAATTTTTGGTTGCAAAAAAATTTGCTCGAGAAGTCAAAAAAGTATATAAATTTATCGATGAATTCAAATCAGTGCTCCTCAAAGTTCGAAATTTTTCTTTCTTATCTCCATTTTTGAGACTCAATCGATTTTTAGAACAGACCTATCAGTATGGATTTAAAATTTCATAGAGAAGCCAAAATCACAATCGAAAAATGAATGTAATTGATTTGAATACTACTTATTTTACTTTTTATTAGTTTAGATGGTTTTCATTTTTTCGCATTCCAATAAAATAAATTTTGCGCTTAAAATTTTGTCAAACTTGAAAATTGTTTTAAAAAGTTTTGGATTAAATTTTAAAATCTTTGGCGAAATTCGTCCTTTTTTCGTAGGTCACACATCAGTTTTTTGAAATTGATAAAAAATTGATTCAATTTGAGGCTCGAAATTCTCAAAAGTTGCTCAAAAAAAGTTTTGGATGATATTTTCGAATTTCTGGCAAAATTCTATTCCACTTACATCAGACACATGCCAATTTTTCGAAATGAATGAAAAATTTACTCAATTTGAGGCTCAAAATTCTCAAAAGTTGCTCAAAAAAAGTTTTGGACGGTATTTTTGAATTTTCGGCGAAATGTTACCCCACTTTCATAGGTCATATACCAATTTTTTGAAATTAATCAAAAAAATTAACTCAATTTGAAGCTCAAACTTCTCAAAAGCTGCTCAAAAAAGTTTTGGACGGTATTTTTGAATTTCCGGCGAAATTTTACCCCACTTTCATCTAGGTCACATGCTAATTTTTTTGAAATTAATCAAAAATTAACTCAATTTGAGGCTTGAAATTTTCAAAAGTTGCTCAAAAAAAAAATTTGATGGTATTTTTGAATTTTGGGCGAACTTCTACCCCACTTTCATAGGTCACATGTCAATTATTTGAAAATACTCAAAAGTTGATCCAATTTAGGGCTCAAAATGGGTTCAAATTACTCAAATTTAATTTTCATCAATAATTTTGTTCTGCTCGTGAAATTTTAACCCATTTTGATAGGTCACAACCCAAGTTTCAGATTTTCTTCATAACTAATTTTTCAATGAGGAGGGGGGAGGGAGGGGGCGTGTGTTTTCAAAACTTTGAAATTCTACCACAGCCTACTGTGTCAACAGTTTTCCTCAAACTTTAGCTCATTGGACGCAGAATGAACCCAATAATACATTGCGTTTGATTTTTTTTGTGCAGCATACCGCATGACGCCTACATATAGAGGCATTATTGTGCCAAAAATGATAGAATTTGGCAAAAAATCACACATTGGGGGCTCAATACCCTGTGCCCGTGACCCAAGGGATGTGACATGTGACATATATTTGGAGTGGAAGGAGTGTCTGCTACCAGAATGCGAAAAAATTTTTGTCCAAGACAAATTGGGAAAAAACGGGGTTTCAGGCCTCATCTCCCAATTGTGCCAGGGGAAAATTCCAAAATGCGATTTTTTGGGACTACGGGACCATACCTATACCAAACCAACTGATTTTTTTTGTTCAGCGAAAATGCACGCTCAATGAACACTTTTTGCCTCTCGGACTGTAGACTATTCAAGTAGGTAGTCTACAGTCCGAGAGGCAAAAAGTGTTCATTGAGCGTGCATTTTCGCTGAACAAAAAAAATCAGTTGGTTTGGTATAGGTATGGGTCCCGTAGTCCCAAAAAACCGCATTTTGGAATTTTCCCCTGGCACAATTGGGAGATGAGGCCTGAAACCCCCTCTGCAAATAATGTGTCGTGTTATGCTACTTTTTTTTCCTCATTATTACAGTATTTCCTCATTAGTATTGTATTTTCTCCCCCCCCCCAATTTGTTTAGTCATAACCCATAAACTGTATTGTGCGCAGGGTAAGTTCAAACAAGACATTAAAGTGTGCCCTCATTCCCCAATAAATTTCCCCCACTCATTGAGATTGGGAGCCATCCAAAAAAAAAGTTTGAGGTTTCACTTCCAGTTCAGTTCAGTTCAGTTGTTCAAAAAAGTAAACAAAATTGACAACTAAATGAAGAAAATTTGATGAGTTCATCTTCTATCCTATGAACTGGGTGGACTCTAAGGATTTCTTATTTCCTTATTCAAGTATTCAATTTCACAATTGTTTTTCATATTTTTTTTTTAATGAAGAGTTTAATTTTTATAAAATAATAATTTTTGAACCTTGAAATCCATCAAAATCAATTAATCCTTTGAAATGATCAGTTCCACAAATTTTTGGACATTAAATAATGAAAATGAAAAATTGAGACATTACAAATACTGGAAGGAGGAAATACAATTTTGAACAAAAAAATGGTTTTTGTCCCTGATCACTGATCAGAACAGGACAAAATAACCCTACTCTCTCATTTTGTGAATCAGTGAAATTCATCAAAAAACACTGAAAACTCAGTGATATTTTTTATGAAATTCACTGAAAAATTTGTGAAATTCTTTGAATAATCAGTAAAAAATCACTGAAAATTACGTTTCTGTCCTGTTCTGTTTCACTAGTACTGGCCCACTGTATTTAAATTTGAGAATATTACTTCTATTCACCATGATTTTTTTGGACAAATTCAATATTGACGTAAATATTATGACTATTTTAAGGGGAACATCGAAAATAAATCATTAGAAGAGCTAAAATAATTGAATTTCGTAATTTTTTTTCAATTTAAATTTTTACCTCATTTTTGTTTGATCGGTCAGCACCATTGAAAATTTTCAAGTTATTTCAATTTTCACGGTTTGAAACTGGAGTCAATTGGCTTCTTTTAAATCAAATACATAAAATGATTTATCTTGAAACTTTTAATTGAAAATTTCAAAATGAGTAGTACTTTCGATTGCAAACCCCACCCTCGAAATTGTAAATCACACCAAAAAAAAAAATCTTCGTTTAAAAATCTTTAATTTCACAAAACCAAAAATTTTGCGGCACCATAAACCGAGAAAATTCATCTTGGAAAATTTCGCCCCCAAATACTTTGTAACTTTTAAAAGCGTACTTTTTCGTACCTCACTGCGCGAAGACAATTTTCAAATCCAACCTTGGTAAAAATTTATACCCTGTTGATATATGTGGTTAGTTTGAAAAAACTGGAATCTCTCCGGGCTGGGAAACGAAAAGAGGATGAAAAACTTACAACGAGCGAAAGGCGAATTACTTCGAGTAAAATGAATTCATCTGTGGCGTTCTCGTAGCGTTTTTTTCGGTCTATTGTATAGTCGAAATATTGCGAACGTATCCGATTTTCTGCCGCTTTTCATATTACCGTCGGATGGAAATTTTTCGATACGATATGGAAACTCATCAAAACATCATTGGGAAACGTGACACGATGATAGAAAAGAAACATAAAACCATATACACGATTCGACGTCAAACGTTATAAAAAATATCGTATAACGAGACTGCTCCGGCTCAGCGGCAAGGCAGGAAGAACCAAAAAAACAAGTATACAGCGTAACACGGGGGTTGCAAAAAAAAGAGAGAAATATACACGCCATCAGGAAGATACGCGGTAATAAGCGCAACTACAAATTAGCCATTTAAAACAACCAGAGAAAGAGAACCACGATGACGCCAAATTGTATTGAAAATTTTGGTCGTGTAGCGGTATTATGTGCGGCGCGACGTTTGTCATTTTGAAAAGTCTGTCGTACCGCAAAACTATAACTAGTTATCAAGCCTTCATTATTACCATATTGACCAGGGAAGGTAACAGCCGATGGTGTTTGTATTCGTAATATACATAGTACGAGGACAATAATCAAAAGAGCATTTACGCAGGCACGCCAGCTGAACGACTGGCAAAACTCGTTGTACATAAAACGACATACACGTGACCTAATCGTAACTGTTTAACGGAATGGAACGATAGCGGGGAAAACAGGGTGGCGGGACGGGTTGGAAATAAAGAGTTAAAAATCATTTTCGGCGCGCGTACGTACCAAACGACCGGCTGGGCGGCTGGTACTGAAAAGGTGAATCTGGCAAGGGTGCGTACATGGTGCATAAGTGTAGCAGTCTGCACGGACTTGAGGAGTGTTGGTATTTACCGTTTGAAAAAATCATGTACCTAATGTGTAACTAGCTCTCGAGTTCGAAACTGAAGCAGACAATATAGGAAAGTATATTCATAATGAAAAAAAAAAGACCGAAGCAGCTGCGATGCTTCTTCAGACAAATTTTTTATCAATGCAAATGCTAGATTTTGATAAAACTAGGAGACAGAAATTTTGATTGAATATTAATCAGAGAATTAGGTAATGGCTGAACACCTTGTTTTCAGAAAAATCGTTTCCTATGCCTTTTTTATCACAAAAAGTTCAAAAAAATAGAGAAAATGAAATGATTCAAAGGCCGGACGGAAGGAGGGGGAGGGCAGGAATCAGCTCCCATCCACCCAGTAGTAACAAAATTAGATGTCTGATGGTAAAAAAATAGCTTTGAAAAACGAATAATTTCACAACATAGGTACCAAGATCGTGCTGATGATTTTTATAATTTACAAAATTGGAATATTTTTCTGAGCTACAGCAGCCAAAATTATGGAAAATTTGTGAAAATTGACAACTGAAGTCTAGGTATTTTTCCCCAAAAGTCTGCCAAAGAAAAATATTCAAAGCAAATCTCCAGTATTCGAGAATCGATGGCTCTGTAAAATAGGCCATTTTTATGATTCTCAATTTGACCTGTGGTTTTAGTTCAACTACCTCGTATGAGGTCGAATTTGTTATTAATGCTGCCAAAATTGATGATACAATTAATGAGAAATTATTTTGGTTTTCTAAAATCGCGTTGAAAAATATTCCATTTTGCGTTTGATGTGGAAAATGAACTAAGAGAAGTACCAAAATTTGGAAAAAAACAACTATAGTAACAAAATTAACAAAAATTAACTATACGTGAACTAAAATCGAAAAAAAAATTGTAAAAATTGTCAGATAAAGAACTAAAAGTATGAAAAATGAACAAAAATTCTTAAAATGAATTTCAACTTGACAAATCAACTGAGAAATTGACAAACTGAATCTCAATTACAGGGTACTCACTGAATTGGCTGTACGAATTTTCATAACTTTTTTATTCTCCTTTTTGTTCTTTTCACCGCCTCAATTTTTCAGGAAACGTTATACTAGCGAGGATTGAAAAATAAAGGTTAAAATTTTTCATAAGTAGGCACAAAAAAATGAACAATCCATTGCAATGCTCAAATAAAAGAAAAATTCTCAAATTTTGAAATTTTTCTGCAAATCGTGACTTTTGAGTTTTACGATCGATAGATATCCATTACCCACCATGAATTCGGAAACACGAAGAAATGGAACGCAATAAATGAAATTTGACAAGATGCATAAATTGAATTTAGACAAAGTGAAAAGTTCTTCTGGCTTAATTTTTCCTCGTTATTTTTGCATTAATTGATGAACATGGGTTTGAAATGAATTTTAGAATAAATTATGGGTATTTTTTCAATACCAATCAGATTGTTGGAAAAATCAAATGCATTAGATGTGTAAAGTATGTAGATATCTTACCTAATTGTCCAGATTTTGTTTCAGAATTTCTGAATATTCACTCTGAATTTTAGAAGAATTGAATCTAGACTATTTTTCAAAGATTTTTGGTCAAAATCGTTCAAAAATAGCCTCATTTTTTATACTTCTATCATCTTAAGAAATGAATTTGAAATTCGGAAAATGTAAAACTAAGTAACAAAATTTCAGAATATTCACCCTGAATTTTAGAACATTGAATCTAGACTATTTTTCAAGAATTTTCCGTCAAAATTGTTCAAAAATAACCTCATTTCTAGACTTCTACCATTCTGAGAAATATATTTGGAATTCGGAAAATGTAAAACTGACAAAAAGAAAAAGAATCTACAAAATGAGAAACTAAAATTAGGTAAAATTAACTGGAATTCACAAATTGACTGATATTGACGAAAGGAACAAAATTTGACAAAGCAAATGTAAAATCAACAAATTATTACTCTCTCATTTATTAATCAGTGAAATTATCAAAAATCACTGGAAAACAGTCAGAATTGCGCTGAAAAAAATTTCACTAAAAGCAAACAATGAAAAAAATTGCTAGAAAATCAGTGAAAATTCACAGGAAAGTCAGTAAAATCTCTGAATTTGACTGAAAAATCAGCGAAAATCTGCTGAAAATCAAAGAATTTTGCTATAATTCTGATTATTTATCAGTGACTTTTCACTGATTCTAAATGAGATAGTAGCTAATCTCAGAGAAAAAACAAATTAATTAAAATTACGAAAAAAACGAATTGATAAAATATCTAACGAAATTTTTGAATCGAAATGCAGAACTATTTTAGAACCTTCGGTGAGATATTCCTCTCTCTCTCTCCTCGCAAAAACTGAAATAATCTTGATTTTTTACAGACATGCTTAAATTCTTGTTTTTCAAGTCATCAAACAATTCAAGATTGAAAAAAAATGTATGATTAATGATTCTAGAAATTATTAAAACATAGTTGTCAATATTTCGCTCCAACTGATTTTTTCAGATTTTCCAAATCAATTTTCAAGTTTTCCATGCCTTTTACCATAGACTACTAAACTTACGCTGAGACAAAATTTCACTTCTAAATCGGAATTAAGTCTCCGAAAAAAAGATAGAAGAGGAGAGAAAAACATTTTTTTGTGCTTCAAAATAATCAAAACTTCTCAAAGGAGAGAGAAAGAGAAGTTCGTGTGATAATTCAAAAATCGAAATTTCTGTTTTCACACGTTTCAAATAAAAATACAAATTCGTCGAACGAGAGCGAAAATTAGAATATCTGTCATTTTTTAGAGACAGAATGACGTAAAGTTTCTAAAATTTCATGATTTTTTGAAAATTTTCCAAAAAGAGGTATAACCTTGTACCTCGAAAAAAAATTATTGATCAGAAAATACATAGGACTTGCATGCCAAATGCAACCTTTTTTTCATTTCCTGCACTATACTTTGTCAATTCACTCGTTGAACATTTTGATTTTTGAAAAAATTAACAAAATTCAGGAAACATATCCAGGGTCGCGTTCGCGACCCACCCCGCCCCCTCCCGACAGAAACGTAATCGAGACACAACACGTTGCGAACAGACTCTGTTATTCTGAAACCAACTAGCCTTTGTTTTGCGCGTGCTGCCAACGCGTTTTTCTCGTAAAGCGCTGGTTAAATTAAAAAAACTTTAAATTACAAAGTTTCTTCATTTTTCGAGCGCTTTCTTTTAACACCAAAACGAATTTTCTACGATAAAAAGTCGAGAAGATACAATACCCCTGTTTTTGGTGATTTTACTAAAAATGTTCTTCATCAGGAAGCAAAATTCTGAAAAAACTACTGAATGAAATTTCACGAAATTTTGGGTGTGTGTTCGATTTGTGTGTCTTACGGTTATAAGATGAAAAAATTTTGAAAATTTTGAAATTTGCCCCTTCACCCCCCACTTGGGCTCCCCAAAATTTTCAAAAATCAAAATTGACCTCAAAATTGTGTTCTTTGAGTAAAAATGCATACTTTGGTGAAAAAATCAAGTCAATCGGATTTTTTGGGGGGATTCTGTAGCTGTTTTAAGTTTTTGAAATCTGGGTACTTTGGGAAATTTCAAACTTCAAACAATAAGAAATGGTTATGAGTAGAGTTTTGAGTATAGCAAAAGCGATTGAAGAACAGTATAAAGAGTATGTGTAAAAAATTTCAATACGTTTAATGCCCTCTAACGAACTGTAGCTTTGTCTAAACATTGAAGTAAAACTGTAATATGATGAAAAAAGTTTAGTAACGGAAATTTTTGAATAACTGATACACCTTATATACCCTTAAAATCGTGTGAGTACCTTGAGCCAGATTTTTTTTTAGATTTTTTTTTGAAATTTTTTTTTGTCAAATTACAAATTTTTTTATTGCTTCTATTAATGATAGTATTTCAATTAGTAATAAGTCGAAAGTTATTTATAAATTTGGAAACTAGAATAAGTGGAAGCAATTTTAAAAATTGAAATTCAAAGGTAGTTTTCATTAGCGCCCTAGTTTTCATATGTATATGAGACCACCAGACTACGTAGAAAAAACTACTGATATCCCTGAAAAATTCTCCAAAAAAAGAAGTAGTCCCCGCCTCCTCCCAACAGAAACGCAAACGAGATTGCTGCAAAAACTAACACCTGTAAAAATTTTGATAATAAAATGCATTGATATAAAATGTGAAATCCGCCCCAAAAAACATCCTCCCACTTTTGTAAAAAACAAAATAATTAATACTTAAATATTTCGATAATAAAATGTTTTGATATCGTAATAAAATCCGCCCTGAGACCCAAATTGAGTACTTCAGTCATCAAGCACACTGCAAAAAATTTGCAATGATACTAAAAAATGAAAAATAAATGAAAAAAAAACAACAAAAATTGAGGGCGGAAACAGCCCTCACATAAGCTTGGTTACTTTACCTCAATCTGGTGGCTGTGTCCGCCCTCAATTTTTGTTGTTTTTTTTCCATTTATTTTTCATTTTTTAGTATCATTGCAAATTTTTTGCAGTGTGCTTGATGACTGAAGTACTCAATTTGGGTCTCAGGGCGGATTTTATTACGATATCAAAACATTTTATTATCGAAATATTTAAGTATTAATTATTTTGTTTTTTACAAAAGTGGGAGGATGTTTTTTGGGGCGGATTTCACATTTTATATCAATGCATTTTATTATCAAAATTTTTACAGGTGTTAGTTTTTGCAGCAATCTCGTTTGCGTTTCTGTTGGGAGGAGGCGGGGACTACTTCTTTTTTTGGAGAATTTTTCGGGGATAAATAATTGCCAAAATGAACTCACAAGAGATAAATCGACTAAAATTTGACAAAATAAACCGAATTTGAAAAAACCAACAATATTCAACAGACTGAATTGAAGCAATCTCTCCTCTTCGCGTCATCGACCTGCAACCTCGTAAAACCATCAAACCCCCATTTTTTCACCACTCCCACAAACCTCGCAATTCACACCTCTCCTAAAACTACCATCCACAGTGAAAAAACTCGACAACAAAACCCCAGCTCCTCATCTCACCACCATCCAACACATCTGAGCACCGGAATAAAATTTCCGAATAATGCATTCCAGGTAAACAAAAGATCTCGCCGCTCACGTACGTCCGTGCTTCGGTACGATAACAAAACCACTCCGGGTTCGCAGCAGCATTAAATTGCATACCGACGAATGGCAATTTTACAATTTCTTCACAAAAGGGAGCATTTATTTTCCAACATTATCGCATTTTAAATCGCATTGCGAGGCGCTTTGAAGAGACGAAACGATGCGACGCGATCGCCTGCTTGTTCAAACGTTAGCAAAGTTTTTGCTTTTCGGTTTAAGACGCTCATGCCGCTTGCGCCTGTGGTCGTAAACAAATCACCATAATCACGACTATATAACGTTACACACAGCTTAATAAAAGGCTGTGTACGCGGTGAAACCTTTCTTCGTCGTTAAAACGAGAACGTAACAGATAAAAACTTTAGTTTTTGCTCTCTTAAAAATAATGTAATTCTTATCAAAACCAGAGGTATTGGAACGAAGCCGACGAGTTATAATTTTTCATCTTTTATTTCTATTCTTTTTTCTTCTCGACGCGTCTCTCTTTTATATGTTTTCCTTACTAGTACATTTACAGAACACTTACATAATGCACCATTTTACATCCTCTTTGGCCAGATTGTGTATAGTTTTCGCAGTCGTAGTCTTGTAACAGCACTAAATCATGCTATCACCTTCGCAACCTGTCCGAGTGTCCACCGACCAACATTTCTTTCTACACTTTGTACGTTTTACGGGTCACTTGGTCACGAAAAGTATCCTATGTTTTAATCCATGCAAAGCTCTAATGTTAATGAAAATATCAAATAGTGATTAAAAAATTACGATAACCCTATGGTTCGCGAGTCGTTCGAGTTTAATTACCGACATTACGAATACGGCGGCGTCGCTGATACTAACGCAGACTTCGTAATCCATACATATAAAACACCACACACACATGCATTTTCTAAGTAACAACTTTAATTACCATACCGTATTACGTAAACTATACCTGAACGCGATAAACAATGCATACAACGTTTAAACATTAAAAGGACCAGAAAACGTGAGCATGTACGAGGCGCTCTTGCGAGACATCGCAAACTCGTGTTGAAAAGATTTCAAAAAAAGAAAACATCTCGCTGTTTCGCACAAAGAATACCGCCACGCCGGCAGGCGGAAATGCACCAGCAGCATAAATCATTCGTTTCGTTCATGACACATCGTCAACTCAGCGTTAAATTTCTTTCACTTAAAGCTGGCTCCAGACTATGCGCGAATCACCGCGAAACGCGCAATTCTCCCTAATTTTTGGCGAACGACCATTTACAACGTAGGATCTGCCCTACCCTGTCTGGCAAATGTTCCGTGTGAGGTGTTGGTTTTAAAATACACGTTTGTGTTGTAAAAATACCGAAAGGAATCTACATATATCGGATCGATGACGATAATTTTTCAAAATCAAAGTCCCATATTTAGCAGAATACCTTTTTTTCTTTTAAAATGGTTTGCTTATTTGGTTAGCGAATTTTTTTCAAGACGTCCACAATATTATTCAGAAATGATTTCCCCTCACTTTTCCAGATCAATTTTTCGAATTTTCCAGACTTTTTACAAATGTGAACTTGGATATAGGAACCAAGTCAAAAATTGGTTTTTGAGTTGACACTGATTTTGGGCCTTTCAGATGGAGTAGAATCAAGGGGGACGAAACCCTCGACTCAAAAACCAATTTTTCACTCCTAAGGTGGTTTCAATATTCCAGAGATGGGGCGATTCGAATCGCCAGAAAGAATCGCAAAAGTCATGAAGGATCGGATTCGAATCCAATTCCCGAATTGGATTCTCTATTTCAAGCGAATCACAGTTTTGGGAATCGGATTCGCAGAATCGTTAGTCATGATTCTCTGCGATTCCGATTCTTCAGTCTTTAATTTTTTTTGAACTTGTTGTTCTTCCTTCCCATGGAAATTTTTCCCCATGAGTTGTATGAGTAGTGAACGATAATTTTCGAACCATGAAGAATACTAATCCAGTGATCCTCTATACAAATCTTCGCATTCGCTCCAAAAATTCCAATTTATGGTTGTATTTCCATTTCTCAAATATTTTCATCGTTAAAATTTCATTTTTTATTATAATTTCTTATTTTTATTACTGTTTAAGATTTCACTGTGAGTTAGGAAGAAATTATGAAAAATGTAAATAAAGTTGAAAACTTTTTAAAAAAATTCAAGGTCATTTTCATGTTGAAAGAAATTTAAGAGAACATGAATTTGACATTAATATACTACTGGATAGGTAGGTAGGTAGGTACTGAAATTTTTCCAACTGTAACATTTTTTTAATCCAAATTTTCTCAAAATTTTTCCGACTTGGGATTTTAAATTTTTCAACAATTTTGGTGCACTCCTTCTCGTTGTTTCGGCTATTTGAAGTTTTCAATCGTAAAAAACACCATATAAACGAAGAGCGACCACTTTTTAAAAATATCCCAAAAACGAGTTTTTTAACGTAGATTCACGTCACGTACCTATTCACTTTTGGCGACTTCGATGCACCAATGGCCGAAAATCGTAAAAAACCGTACAAAAATGTTGTTTTTTTATTAGATTTTTTAAATTTTGAGCGTTTTGTATGGAGAGAAATGACTGAACGAAGAAACTAACGTCGGATTCGTGTTTAGCGGGTCAAAATACCCTGATAAACACACTTTTCACGGTCGTTTTATTTGAAGACTCGAAATTCGCTATTTTAGTCATGAAAAATCAGCGAAAAAGGCGAATTTTGAGACTTTAAGCAAAACGATCGCGAAAAGGGTGTTTATCGGGGTATTTTGACCCGCTAAACACGAATTCGACGTTAGTTTCTTTATTTGGCGATTTTTTCCGTATAAAGCACTCAAAACTTGAAAAATCTGCTGAAACGACAACATTTCTGCATGGGTTTTCGAGATTGAGAGCGGATTTATATGAGACCACATATTTTTCTGTGTCAAAGAAAAATAGATATACTTCGATATTTAATGTACTTTTCCAATTCACATCATTTCGAAAATGATGAGCCCTATTTGTTTTCGCATATTTCGCTCATAAAAACATATTTTTACATACTAATTCGCGGTATTTTTGGCACATATTTCAACATATTTTCCCAAAATTCCCCTGCATTTTGATTTTTTAGCCCATTTTTCGGGAATTTTTAAATTTTAATTTTTTTGACTTCGCAGAAATGAAAAACATATTACCGAACATCGGAGTTTTTCGCGATAGTGCAGTTCATTGTGTCTAACGAACTTTTTTCAAAAATCACTGCGATTTACGACATTTTTAGATGCCCTTTTCCTGGCCACAAAAACGACTCAAATTCAATCCTGAAAATTTTCGAACACCTCCCCTCCTCCGCACAAAACCCTGGGAACTTGAATTTATTACAAAAAAATTTCAAATAAAAAATGAAAAAAATTATGTCAGGGTGCTCTCTCATTTTGAATCAGTGAAAAGTCACCGAGAAATAGTCAAAATTACAGCACAGGAAAAATCAGCAAAATTCTTTGATTTTCAGTAAATTTGAGAGATTTTACTGACTTTTCAGTGAATTTTTACTGATTTTCCAGCAATTTTTTTCACTGTTTGTTTTTAGTGAAATTTTTCCAATGATTTATTACTGTGCTACAATCCTAACTATTTTTCACTGATTTTCGATAATTTTTATTAATCTATAAATGAGAGAGTGTCTACCAAATCATGGGAATGAAAATTTGGATTTTCCGGGCTAAAAATCAGAAAAATTCTTTACAATATATTACTCCCCCCCCCCCCCTAAAAAAATAAAGAAGACGTGCCTCAAATTTTAAAAAAAAATTGCGAGAAAATATATACCTACATCATGGTCAACAAAAAATGATGAATAAAAAAATCAACCAAGAGATGTAAATTTAGCCCAGAGTGTAGAACAATGGTGTAAGTTTTTGAAAAATATATAATTAAATAAGCAAAGAATCACTTTTCTAGATTATTTATTCTTCGTCTGGATTTTTAAAAATTCTGACATTTCTCTGAGTATTTCGGGTGTTTCAGAAAGTGGACGACCTGTGAAGATTTTTTCTGCGATTAAGAGAGAAAGAGGGCCAGGG